>JAQGAF010000777.1:0-40784 GCA_034687865.1 Kryphioiulus occultus | reverse complement strand
GCACACTTATCCTAGCACCAGCGGATTGAACGTTATTTTGAGAGGCCCAGATATCTGGTCCACCCTGTATACATGTAGGTGGCAGCGGGCGATCAAATACAATGTCATCATGATGAAAGGGGTGGGGGAAACAAGGTTTCTATCGGTCATGGAAGTCATGGAAAAGAAATGGAGAGAAATATTCAGGTCATGGTAAACTTATGGAATGAAATATTCAGGTCATGGAAATATAACGGAATAAAATATTCAGGTCGTGGAAAAGTCATGGAATGAAATATTCATGTCATGGAAAAGTCATGGAATGAAATATTCAGGTCATGGAAAAGTCATGAAATGAAATATTCAGGTCAAAGGAAAGTCATGAAATTTACATTGGTCATGAAATTTTTGCCTTTGATTCAGAAAATAAAAATTCATCATTTGTCATTCAGTTTTGAAAAAAAAAATTCGCCAACGACGTTTTTTGAACAATGATCATGTCATCACTAGGGTAGAGGATCTGTCTGAAAATTACTGTTCATTATTGTTTTTTGAGCTAACATTGACCATTTTCGGTCTCATTTTTTATGAAAAGTTCGTTCAGTTCGAAGGTGCGAAAAGAGATTGTCATAATTTAGAGGGTCTGGAAATCGCAAAAAAGCGTTGACGTAATACTTGAACGTCCCCTAAAGATATTATTATACCGTATACGATAAATCACAATAGTCGTATGATAAGTCTTAAAAGCAATTTTGCACCCTTAGAATATCCCTGCAGATTTAAGTCAACCCCCATTATAATTAGACATAATGGTGTTAAAGAGTTGACGTGTCTAATGCTAATGAGTAACGAGATTTTGCATTTCATTTTTAGAGCCATCCACCTGCGGAGGTGAACTAGTGGCCAGTTCTATACCCCAGATATTTACATCTCCTAAATATCCGGATCCTTACCCTGGTGGTTTGGAATGCCAGTACACCATAACTGCTCCCCAAGGAAAAATCATCACGTTGGAGGTATTGATTAGTCCACTCTTGCAATTATGAATTTTACTAATTGCGTTTTTCGCAAATGAAATGAGGTTTTAAGCGGGGATCGGCACGCAAGGTTAAGAAAAAACCCGTTTGGCCAGCGCAATTACTGGCTCAACTACTGGATAAAATTCAAGTTGCAAAATGGCTGCTGGCCAAACATTTTTTTCTAATTTTCGCTGATCAATTATGATAACGTTTACGCTTCACGTGGACATGGTGTGGTCGGAAAAGATGCTGAATGATTCGCAATTATTTTTGATTAATTTTAGCTGCTGGAATTTGAAATGGAACCAGATAATGACTTCTTGTTGGTAAGGGATGGCTTGTCCTCCATCGATACCCAGTTGGCTCGCTTGACTGGATCCCTGGATTCCATTCCCCGGTTCATCATGTCCACCAGAAATAAGATGTATCTTTATCTAAGAACCAATTATGGAGACAGTCGCAAAGGATTTCGGATCAGGTTTACAGCTGGTAAGTTGAGTTTACAAATCTGACCAGAGTCGTTTTGTTTTCCATCGACAAGAAGAGTGTGCGAATTTCCACCTTGTTGTATGATAAACACTAAGGTTCAAAAACCTAAATTCTGTGGGTGTGTGAAATTTGGTGACCACGCAAATACATGCAACTGGACGTTTTAATGAAGCAGTAGCCTGCAGTCCTATATTATGTATGCATTTTAAAATTCAGTGGCCCAGTGCATATAACGCTAATTCCTCGCTCAGACAAGAACGTAATGGAACGTGCAGTGCATGGTGGGGGATTCTACAATATGAGGGAATAACGATAACCCGAAATCTGAACATTGTGAATTACCAAACTAATAAATAAACTTAAGAAAACTTATCAAATCATCGATCATTCTCCATGCTGTTCGAGGTTCACCCATCCCGAGAGAGTACAGAGTTTCGGGGACTAATTTCGTTAGAAATATCTGGTCTGAACGAGGTATAATAGGGCTAATTAGCAATTAATCCTACATTGAATTTCGAAAAAAAATATGAGCTTGCTGTTGATATTCGCTATCGAGCAACTAGATTTTTATATCGTATTTATTACCACTTTTCTGTGAATACAATATTCACAGTATAATAATTTATTATTATTATATAAAACCATGAAAATGTCGACTACACTACGGAATACGTGTAGCCACCTGCTCCGCCATGGACACAATGAGAAAGTGGGCTTCTCCTTATTGCTCGTAGGCTGGCAGTGATTGCCTGACGGTTGGACAGCTGAAAAAAGAAATGAAGTTTTTAGGTTATGTTAAGCACAAAAAAGCAAGAAACAACGAAAATACAAAAATCATAAAAAAGCATAATTGTGGCAGCTATGGCAAGAGTTATTCTTGTACTCGTTGGGTTGAAGAACTTGAAGTACACATGTTTTGTGCAGGTACTATGCTGTGTTATACTGTATATCCAAAACATCTCTTTGCATTGCAGGATGCGTTGTGGACCTAGAGTCTGCTTCCAACGTCCTTTACTCCCCAGCTCATGGCGTCACTAACTACCCCAATAACTTGGACTGTATTTACAATGTACGCAACCCCAAAGGAGGTCCGTTGTCGCTGAAGTTTGACAACTTCGATCTGGATTCCAACGACTACGTGCAGGTAAGCAGACGAAATCACACTGTTATGTCTCGGGCTCTGGTCATGCTCTGTATCACCCTCAAATACAATTGTTCAGTCAGCATTGCAAAGGATGTTGCATGTTGGTGTTCTGAGGATCTCCTAAGCGAATTTGCAAGTGCTGAATTATTCGAAACAATGCCCCTAAGCTTTTGTTTTTTGCTCGTTTTCACGCAAAATGCCACCTTCTAAAGCCCACATCCTGGTTTTGTTTTATGGCAGAACGCGTAATTGGTGGGTGCGCAAGGCCCCCTCCTAAACTTATATGGTCATCCGCAATTGGCGATTCGCATTGATGATTGCAGATCGTTTTTGCCTGAAGCATCGTTCGATCTGCTCCAAAGAATTTACTATTTTGAGATATCATTGTTGAAATCGAAGGTGAACGTGATGTCTTTGAACTTAATATGACAGTTTGTTTCTGCCTCACTGAATTACAAGGGGGGATTAGAGATAATAGACAGTGGCATGTCGCCAATTGTTGTATCACTTCGAGAGATTCCATAGATTGGGGTTGGATGTGATTGTCTTTATTGTGATGAATTGCACACTTTCCCTGCAGAAAACCCTTTTTCCCTTTCGATACATGTTTACTTTAAATTCTGTTACGTTAAACTCATCCGGTTTCAACGAAATGTTACCACATTTTAATTGCTACTGCTGGAAGAACACAAACTGTCACGCATCCAACATAAAATGTGGGGGGAAACGTGCTTCTCCATTTTAATCAGCGAGATTAAAATATAATACCTGAACATGTAGTTAAAAACAGGTACACATTTATGCACAGAACTTCATCACAAATCCTTTCTCTCTACCATGTTTATACCTGCCTGACAACCTCGGGCACTGCAATTATTTTTTTCTAACTTTTCCTTAAATGATTTGACAGGAATTTGGTATCTTCATATGCGTAGTTTCCTTGACCTTTCATTGACCCCTTAAGTTTTAACTTCAAAGGCAAAATGTTTATTTTTACGATGAAGTAAACAAACACGAATTCAAAAACGAAAGAAACGCGAAGATAATTTTCATTTCGCTTTGTGTGTCAAAATAAAAAAGGTGTACAACTGTAGCTATTTTTTAAATAAACTTTTTGGATTTCATTAATTACAATAGGTTGGATGCAAGAAAAAAAACTAGTATAGTAAGAAAAACTACAAAATTACTTAAATGTGAATATCATGGAATTGGAAACCAACATTTATGGTTTATATAGTCAATTTACTCATTTCCTCCCTAGTGTAACATGTCGTGGGAAGAATATTAAGATTATGACGGATTTTTTGAATAGTTTTTTGCGGCCGGCTAGGTCGAAATTGCGAACGTTTAGTTTCATTCTGAAAAGCATCTTGCACAAATTGCATTGATTAAACCTTCGTGTGCAATTTTTCTTGAAGCAGAACGATATTAGATTATTTCCTCTCCTACGTCCATGATGAGTATTTCGAGCAATGCTCTGTCCCTTTAGGTTTTTTTTGTGCGAAATTACCCACACATATTGCAAATTAGCTACTATCACGCATTTCCGGCGCAAGCCCAGATCGATGGGCCGAAATTTCTAAATCTGACTTTTCTACATAGGCCTACATTTCAAATGGCTTACATGTATATATGAAGGCAAGAAATACAGGGTTTGCACAAAAATTCCTAAATATTCACGAAAAAGGAATTTGTTGCATTCCTCATGCAGCATATTTTTATATGTGTGTTTCTTGGAGAAAGCAGTCAGGCCGTCCTCCCCGGAGGGCTTCCACTACCCTTCCCAAAATCCATTTGCATTTCGAAACTTCTTTTTTTCGTATATATTAGTAACTGTTTTTCTCCCTTTCACATTGCACTGTTTTTGTTTTGGCAATATTATACAACTTTCTTTGCATGCAGGTTGTTGCCCACTGAGAGGTGCATAGGTGTGGCGGTTCCACCCCTAATATCTTCAGCCCCTTACCCGGTCCACTGTTCCCTTATCATCTTCAAGGCGATTTCAGAATTCCAAAGAGATTCTTTTGCCCTTCATTTATATTAAGTTCATTGACTTATTATTTAACTACCATTCAGGCCATGGCTGAGGAGTGAGGTAACGTGGCTGCCCTGTCGCTCTTTGCCATCGCTGTGCAAATCAAATACTATATATGTTGCGAGAGATTTTTGTCGTGTGTAAACTCAACCTTTACTCAAGGTCATATTTGCGCAGTTAGGCACTTCCGCAGTGAAATGCAACTTTAATATTTTCTACTGTAAACAAAAATATTAAATATGAAACGAAACGACTACGAGTGTTGCCCAGGTTAATTAGCACCCTCACGAATGCACATCCTGAAATTTGAGATACCCTGCACAGATTTGCACAAATAAAACAATTAGAAACTCCCTATAGGTAAAGTAGTTTGAGCGAGTTAGGTTGCAAATTATCGCTTTTATGTGACAAATGTCCGATTACGGCAGTGGGGAAGTCAATGAGTAGCAAAAATTTGGAAGAAGTGTACATGTACTTCGAAATTTTCGATTTTCATATCAGAGGAGGCACATCATTTTAGACATTTTCTTCCAAAACTTATTTTTTCCTTGATTTTTACGAATCCTCCATGAGAGAAAACGATAACATCGCCCAATATTGTGAATACAAAATTAAAAGAGGTGATTTTAGTAGATTCCGGTAACAATAAACAGGTGCATCATCTGCGATCGCATTAAGCAGAGTTGTATGTAAATTTTCTGAGAAAAACGTTCAATTTAACAGCGACGAATTTAACATGTTCTTTTTATTTTGTAAAAGGTCTATGATGGTCCAAACACGAGCGGAGTTCGTTTGCATCCAAACAAGGGTTTCACTGGACACACCAAACCGGAAATGGTGCTCACAGCATCCAGTGGAAAAATGACGCTGAAGTTCATTACAGACCCTCTGAGAACAGCGAGTGGTTGGACTTCAACTTTCAGTGCCGGTATTGAGCAATTCTGTCAAATATTTTTACACTAAAAATGTGAACATTGCTTTAAATTATACATGTGATTTTTTACAGACTGTCCGCCAATGAAGATTGGTCGAAATGCGATAGCCACAACGAGAGATCACTACTTTGGTACCAAAGTTAGTTTCACCTGTCCAACTGGTCAAGAATTTCGCAACGGCAAGCACAAGATCTCATCAGAGTGCGAAATAGGAGGGAAGTGGAGTGTCAGCACTATTCCAGATTGTCAAGGTATAGTGTGTTGTAGCAATAAGCAAAATTACTTTGAAACTATTTAACTGCACAGTATTTTGGAGTATTTGAACACGTTGTGAAGGTCGCAAGCCTTAAAACTACACAAATCACTGTATCACAAAATTGATTTTGTTCACAATTTTCATTCTTGCAGTCCGTTATTGCGGTCCAGTTCCACAAATTAACAACGGTTTTGCCGTCAATGCCACGAATGTCACCTATCAAGGAACAGTGACCTATCAGTGCTATGCTGGCTTTGTGTTTCGCAGTACTAAACCAACTGAAACAATTAGTTGCACCGCCGATGGAAAGTGGGAAGAGCTTCCGATTTGCATAAGTAAGTGGCAGTAGACTTAATCGAAATTAATTATTCGACATTTTTTAAATCATCTTCGTTTCTCAAATTAGCGTCCGAATGCCCACCCCTGCCTGAAACTCCCCATGGTATCAGGAATGTATTGAATGGAGCAGACAGCAGTTATGGAACCATAGTGAGGATAGAGTGTGAGGATGGATACTACCGCAGCGGACTTCCTGTTGTTGTTTGCATGAGCAATGGCTCTTGGTCAGGAGCGCCACCTGTTTGCAAAAGTAAGCAAATTTTTCAAACGCTTTCGAACAATTCTTTTTAGTGTACATCAGTGTCAGAGGAATTTTCTTTAGTACTAATCTCAACATTGTTGCTGTGATTTTTAGGAAGTAAATGTCACGGAGTTCCTCAGATATCCAATGGATTTACTTCGGACCCCAATAAAGATTATTTTTTTGGAGACCAGGCAGTGGTGCAATGCTTCCGTGGCTACAAACTAAAGGGTAGCAAAACGATCAGTTGCGGAGCAAACCAGACTTTTGACAGTGTTCCTACATGTGAAGGTACAAGGAAATGCTGTTTTAATTTAACCTGAAATGCTTCATTATTCTGACCTCGTAATTTTTGTTATTGTAGACATCAACGAATGTGCATCTCAGGCTTGCGATGCCGCTTCCACCGACTGCGATAACACACCCGGAGCATTCTTCTGCAAGTGCCGTGAGGGGTTCGCTCCAAATTTAGATTGTCGCCCAATTGGAGATTTAGGATTAAGCACCGGAGCCATCCCAGACGTCAACATCGTTGTGTCAGGCACTGAAGTTGGTTATGATAAAGTGGTACGTATACAGGCAAAATAAGTATGTTATGGGCTTACGGTTGCCAGACATTTATCATAATCACGTGTCTTAGAATTCTACGGGATCTTATTTTTCCAATAAGTTTTGTTTTATTTTCTCTGGTTTAATTTATAGGGTGTACGACTAAATGACAAAAAAGTATGGTGTGGCAATAGTGCAAAAGAAGGTGATAACTGGATTATGGTGAGTTAGTTGAATACTCGTTTAAATTATTGAAGGTTCAATGCTATTGCACAGAATGCCAATCATGCGTGGACTCTTTTAATTATGCGTTTAATTATTCGTTTATTGTTATCGAAATCGCCAAGTCCCGAACGTGAAATCATCGGTTATTGCAATCAACAATTCGCTTATTGTTATCATTATCCCTCATTGAGGATACCTATAACATGAGAAATGAACACTTTTGAAAGAAAATGTTTTACATGATGTCTCATCTGCTATGAATAGCGACAATATCGAGAAATATTCTTCCAAAATTTCCATATTCATTGGCGAAAATATTCAAATAGTAGTCACAATGACTAAATCTGACACTTGACCGGCGGTTTGTGAGTCAAACAGAGCTGGCTGATATAAATGATTTTGATGTTGACGAATATGATACGTGCATCTTAGTTGAGAAACCGAAAAAAAGTGCTGAGATGACAGAAGCACTAATAAGTTTAACTAGGTGTGCAGCATAAATCAATTGATTTTCAAATACAATATATGTATGAATATGAGAATTTCATTAACTAACTTGTACAGAAACATCGTAAGCGAATTAATATACATGTAAATGATTTTTTTAGCTGTCAATAGCTTTCTGCAGTTAATTATGTGAAGTACATGTACATATAATTTCAAATTAAATAACGATCGACTTTTCTTGTCATTCGGATATTAGAATCGTTCGGCTCTTGTTATCAAAATAGCCTGGGTCGAATGTGATCACATTAAGCGGAATCCATTGTATTATGATCATAATTTTATTTATTTTTGGAAATGTAAAATCAATGATAACAACTGAATCATTCCAGGTTGATATGTTGGCTCCAACTGTCCTTCACAGCTTTAGAACTCAGCCTGCAAAGCGGAATGATGGAGCAACGGCTTTTGCTTCACAAGTGCGAATTCAGTACACTAACGACTTGAAAGACGTTTTCCGAGACTACTCCACTCCAAAAGGAGAGGCAAGGATTCCCAAATTTTTTCGCACATTTAAGTTACTCCCGATTCCACTCGTTTTTTATCATTTTGGTTTTTCCTCGGTAGGTGTTGGATTTCCGTTATGATGCTTCGGCTGGTGCAGGAATCCCTGTATTTGAGCTCCCAAAAGCCCTCGAGGCCAGGTATCTTAAATTCATCATTGCCGAATATGTCGTTGCACCCTGCATGCATTTGGAACTCATGGGCTGCTCTCGGCAAGACTGCCAAGGTAAGCAGCGCAACACTCTTGGCCTTGAACCTCGACTTTGTATACGTCCAAGGAAATGGAATTAGACTCGTATATTGTTTTTTTAAGACACTAACGAATGCCAGATAAATAATGGTGGTTGCGACCATCGATGCACCAACGCGGCTGGTGGATATGCTTGCTCTTGCAATAACGGCTACGAACTGTTTACGGCCAATGGAACAGCAGGGTTCAACATTCCAATCAGTGAAACGGGGGTGCGTGAAGGGGACCTTTATATGCTCAATCGTACATGTGTCCGTAAGTACTACAGATTTAGTTATATTTTGGTTCGAGGGTTGAGATTCGAGGTGGGCACAGGCCACTGGGGACTCCCTCCCCCCCCACCATTGGTTGAAAACCTACATCCCAATTCATTGGTTTTCACAATGAAGAACACCATAGGCTAAACTTTTTGGAAATTCGAGATTACCCCTGAGATTGATTTTTCACAAGTTTCTATAAAAAAAGGGATTCGGCAATATTAACAATTAAGGGAAGAATTGAGGAAATTTTATTTTTAAAAACTGTTCTACAAAGAATGGATTTCTAATATATCTTCCTGATGGTTTTATGAAATGATAATTATGAGAGAAAGTTTGTAGGAAAATGTTCTTAAACTAAATCACCAATGCAAGTTTGAAAAGCGAAGTCGTCAATAAAACCGTAAGTGAAATGTTTTTGCCAACTTGAGCACAAATGATAGGTTTATATATTGGAGCGCCGCAGGCAAAATTTTCCGAAAAACTACATCGTAACAGGTGAATTTTAATGGAAGGATTTTGTAAAAAATGTTTTGCAAGATTAATAATTACAGGAACGTCATAGGCGAAAATATTTGGAATAACAAAACCAGAGTTGTTGGATTTTGGCAAATAGTTTTGCAAAAATATTGTGCTTCGTATTGTAATCGTCACAATCGTCAGAGATCGCCAAAGGCGAAAATTGTCTATTTTAATGGATATCAGGCTTTCTCCACATATGCGGTGTATCTTGAATTACATGTCCAGCAGGAATTAGGGAGGGGGCAAGTCAGGCTGGGGCCCCCCAGAAATTTCAAGGTGGGCACGTGCTCACCTGTGCCCACCCTGTGTTGTTTGGAAGTCTTGCTCACATTATGAATCATATTTTAAATAACCTTCTTTTCTAGCAAAAATGTGTCCCAAGTTAGGCAACCCAGAAAACGGACTGCTGTTGTCGACTAAGCAGTTATTCCACTTTGGCGATGTTGTGAACTTCCAGTGCGACTTTGGTTACGTCATGGAAGGTGGAGCAACAATGCTGTGTACAGCAGGAGGGGTTTGGAATGCAACGGTTCCAGTGTGCAACTGTGAGCATTATTGGTGATGAGTTTGTTACACATTGCAAAATGCCTTTGCTTGATGTACCATTTCATTGTCATTCCAGACGCCAAGTGTGAGCCAATCGAAGATAACCCAACACAGAGTTTAGTTGCCAGAATGGACAAAGTTGACAACGACACACTTCCTTATGGTGAAAACGAAACGTTCAGCTGCACAGAAGTAGGAAGACGATTGCCACTGGCTACAACGGCCGGTTTCCGACAGTGTGTATATGACCCTCGACCCGGAAGGCCATCGTATTGGATGTCTGGAACTCCACCTGTTTGCCCAAGTAAGTTCTTCTGTGCCAAAACATTTCAACATTTTGTACTTAGATTAGAAAATTGAATACCTCAGTCAAATATTCTCTTGTCAATTAGGAATTGATTGTGGTGAACCAGCCACATCAGCAGGTGCAAACTTCAAAAAACTCAGGGATACCAAATACGGATCCACCTTTCCTTTCGAATGCGAAGAAAATTTCCATCTGGCTGGTCGATCTTCCAAAGCCAACAATGTCATCAGTTGCACAGAGGACGGAATGTGGGACTTTGGGGATTTGAAGTGTGAAGGACCAGTGTGTGTAGACCCTGGTCGACCTGCAGATGGTGTGCAAAAAGCCACCAGCTACGAGCAAGGGTCTGAAATCAATTTTGGATGCATCAGGCATGGGTACATTCCCATAATTGATACGCCTATCAAATGCGTGCGCAGTAAGTTAATTATCACCGATGAGAATTTCTGATTCCATTTAGCATTATTTTGCTTTTTAACAAAAAAATGTCATCTGTTCATAGATCCTGTTTGCAAAGTGGTGAAACCCTTGGGCATCACGTCAGGTCTGATTCCTGACAAAGCCATTAATGTTACATCCGAGAGACGGAATTATGAGGGTGTGGTAAGTGCATTGACTTGCTCCTTGTTCTAGAAATTGTTTTTACACTTTAGTATCTTACTATCATATTAAATTCAATAATGTACGACGCAGGCTATGTGCAATGGAAAATGCCAGTGTTCTCCATATTCGACGTTTTAGTTTATTTTATATTAATTCAGGCCGAATCTTATTTAAAAAATGTAATTTATTACAATTTTATATCATCTGTAGTGATTTTTAATTGGTGTCTAAGTAAACGTTCATGTAACATCTTTTGGTAATGAACAGGACAATGAGATATGAGAATAAAAATTGAATCGAAAACTTATTTTAATATTTATGCTTTCCCTTATTTTACAATGTATCTGAACAGAATGTGCGCATCATAAAAATTGTAACGAAAACTTTTATTTTAATATTTATGCTTTCCCGTATTTTACAATGTATCTGAACAGAATGTGCGCATGAACAGTGCAACTGGATGGTGTGCTCAACAAGAACCGTTGTCTTTTGTCTCTGTCGATCTTGGAAAGGTGCACTGGATTAAATCTATGTTCGTCAAAGGAGTTGTCACCAATGACGTCGTCGGTCGACCTTTGGAAATTCGCTTTTTCTATAAATCTCACGTGAAGGACGATTTTGTGGTTTATTTTCCGGTAAGAGATTAGGAAATTAGAACGTGTAAATGATCGCAATAATTTTAATCGTACTGGTTTCCCTTATTCCAGAATTTCAATTTATCATCGAGAGATCCTGGCAATTATGGGGAACTGGCGCTCATCAACTTACCCGAAAGTGTTCAAGCTCGATACATCATTCTTGGCATTGTTTCGTATGACAAAAACCCTTGCTTGAAATTCGAACTCATGGGATGCGAAGCCAACGTTGAGCGTGTCTTGCTGGGATACGAAACCGGATATCCCGCTTGCGTTGGTGAGGCACCGGCAATTTTAAAACTTTCTTGGTTTTCACACCAATGCCTTGCCATTCATTGTTAACCAATATTTTTATAATCAATCGCAGATAGTGAACCTCCTCAGTTCATCAACTGCCCAAGTGACCCCATCATTGTCAACAAAACTGCCGCTGGCCTGCAACCAGTGCACTTCGTCGAGCCGACAGCCATCGACAACTCGGGGAGGATCGCCAGGTTCGAAGTTCATCCACCGTTCTTCAAGCCTCCGATCACAGTATTCGAAAACACACTGGTCGAATATCTGGCCTTTGATTTCGATGGCAACGTGGCCATCTGCGATATCACCATTCTCGTACCTGGTGAGAACATGTTCTAACACGTTTTTCCATGTTTGTTTTAGCTATTCTTGTCAATGTGGAAATGCTTTTCCAAATGACTTTGATAAATTTCAAAGATTACATGTGTTTATATGTTCTTTCATTCCCAGATGACACTCCACCATCCATCTCTTGCCCGCCATCGTTTGTTGCCGAAGTAGTCATGAAACAAGACTTTTACGAAGTTGCGTTTAACGATTCTCGCCTCTCACCAATCGTCTTTGATCATTCCAACACGACGAATGTTACCTTCAGTCCTCCAGCAGCAAATGTCACTGTTGGGTCCTATCAAAATGTGACAGTGACTGCTACTGATCCTTCTGGCAATAAGGCCATTTGTTACTTCCAAGCGGTTGTCAATGGTAAGCAGTAGTACATTTTGTATGTAAAACTCCAAGAATTGTTCACTGTAATAATTTAAAATTGTCTTGTTTAGCTGCCCCTTGTGCCACATGGGCTCTTCAGCCACCTGCCCATGGCAATCTTTCTTGTCTACCTAGCGGATCCGAGAACGGAGTTAGCTGCGTAGCTGCGTGTGACGAAGGGCATCGCTTCATTGATGGGGAAGCTTCTAAGACCTTCACTTGTCAAGACAAGGACCAATGGTCCCCTGCTCGCATTGTTCCTGATTGTGTTCCCACTCAAGGGCGCCAAGCAGCATATGACGTTGTCCCGCATGTCACGTATCGGCCATTCGGTGCACTCTCCGGTTCTTGCAGAGATGCTTACGTGGCCCAAATTTCCAAATCGTATGAATCTCTAGGTAGCGTTCTGACCCAGAGGTGCAGTTCCATCAACGTGGACATGAAAGTCGCCTTCCATGACACTCAAGTCAACATCTCTTCAGAAAACGATGTAGGTGCCCTTTGCAAATGTGCGCCGTATTTGAACTAATTTATGTTTTGCTTTGGTTAAATCTTTCTTCTTCATTCTAATTTCAGATTAGCATTGATTTTATCCTCAGAGTGGATCCAGCAGTGAAGCAACAGCTCATTTATGACCTGTGTGGCTCCACGCTGGGGTTAATTTTTGATCTTACTGTTCCCGGCACCAATATAATCATCGAACCGTTGCTTAATGTGACTGCTGAGGGCCAGTGTCCAGGAATTCAAGCCAAAGAGTCGAGCATTTCACGAGGATTTACTTGCAACAAAGGAGAGATTCTCAACAAGGAAACCGGACAAAATGTCCCGCAGTGCCGTAAGTTGAGTTTTTGCGCTGCACACCTTCTAGGTAACAATGACCATTTAGTGTCACATTTTTATTTCAATGGGGCTACATGCTTTTTGCAGTGCCTTGCCCTGCGGGTACTTTTTCGGACGACAATCAGGAGGTGTGCATCAGTTGCTCTCGAGGCTTTTATCAAGATGAATTACGGCAAGGAGAATGCAAACGCTGCCCAGTAGGAACCTACACAAAAGTGAATGGAACGAAGAGACGAGAAGAATGTATCCGTAAGTGTTGAAAACTACTTAAGGAAGTCGCAAAACGAGCCCTTCAAAGTTTCGAAAAAGATAGGCTTTTATTTAATAATCATTCATCGTGAGATATTTTGAATTATGACTTGTTTTTCAATTTCAACAATTTTTGCTTGTCCATCAAATGAGAAAATGACCGTACTCATTTTATCTCATGGGGAAAATATCTTATTTTGTCTTCTATCTTTGCACAGCCGTTTGTGGATGGGGAACTTTCTCTCCAACGGGAATGATTCCATGTCTCCAGTGTGCACTGGATACTTATGCTGGCCATCCGCCCTTTGATGGATTCAAGGAGTGCCATGCATGTCCAGCACAGACTTATACCTATCAACCTGGGGCAAGTCATGTTTCCGAATGCAGAGGTGAGTGCCTCCATTATAGAATATTGCTTTTCTCAATAAGTATTTTTTTTTCATTTCAAATACCACATCAATTCATTGTCGTGTTTCAGCCCAATGTTCTCCTGGTCATTATTCCTCAACTGGATTGGAGCCGTGCTCTGCTTGTCCTTTGAACTTTTATCAGCCAGCTGAAGGCCAAGTTGGATGCGTGGAATGTAACTCGACGTTGTATACAGCCCAGACTGGCAGCAGCAATAGTGACCAGTGTACTCCTGGTAGGTTTTCATTTATCAAATTACATAATCATAATTATGACAGCAATGTATTTTCAAACCTATTTAATCCGAATCATTTGAATATTGATCTAACGCAATTGAGGAGTGTACATAATTTGGTGAAATTTTCTGTGCAGTTGAATGTGGACGCGGTTTTTGTGAAAATGAGGGTCTGTGCGTTGTGCGTTATCACACACCACAGTGTTTGTGTCCTGCTGGATTTTCTGGTGTGAAATGCGAAGAAGACATCGATGAGTGTGCCAGTGGACCTTGCTACAATGGCGCCAAGTGCGTTGATGCGCCCAGGGGTTACACTTGCGAGTGCGTTCCAGGTAAGTCAAAAACTACTCTTTTACAGGACTTTATTATCTGAAAATTCATCCTGTGTTTAACAACACTTGCGACTTTCAAACTCTCAATATCTATTTTGTCACTAGGTTACAGTGGTCTGAATTGTGAAATCGAAGTTGAAGATTGCTCCAATACCACATGCCCAACAAATTCCATGTGCCAAAACCTTCCTGGTCTCGATAACACCCGTTGCCTTTGTCGCACTGGCTACACAGGCCCAAGGTAGGCCTCATTGCATTTTTTCCTGATAGTCATTGTGACATTGTTGATATTCTGGCCTTTTTTGATTTACAATTTGTATTCAAAAACGAAATTGGCAAATCTTTTAGCGAATAATAGTCAGCATATCTTCACTTATTATAATAGTCTAATTGAGTAATTCTTATTTAGCTGCAATGTAACGATAAATCCATGCACGACTGACGTCAACAAATGCGCTAATGGAGCATCTTGCATCCCACTTCAACAAGGCCGCTACAGATGCCAGTGCCCTCCTGGATGGGAAGGACAACTTTGCGAAATCAACACAGGTCACTTTTGAATTATTTTTTAAAGTTGCTTAGATTAAAATACGAAATGTGAATTTTCTTAGACATCAAGAAACACAATTGTTTTATCAAGTGCAAGATTTTTAAGTGTTATGAGGGTTTATAAATATTGCTGCCACGTTTCATTGTTCTGAATAATTAATCTATGAAAATTCTACTTTCTTTAGATGATTGTCAGACAAACCCTTGCCTGGTTGGAGCAAATTGTACAGATTTGGTCAACGATTTCAGCTGCGATTGTCCGCAAGGATTTACTGGCAAGCGGTGTCATGTTAAAGTGGATTTGTGCAAGCCACACCCTTGCAACAATGGTGTTTGCGTAGATCGCGTGTTCTTTTCTGAATGCGTTTGCAATCCCGGATGGATGGGTAATTATTTCATTTCTCAGATGTAAGTTTTAAAATAAACTCTTTAAACGGTTTCTACATCTTGCTTTTCAGGTGATCACTGCAATGTCAACATCAATGACTGCGCTTCCAATCCATGCGCTAATCATAGCCATTGCGTGGACATCGTCGATGGCTTCCAGTGCCAGTGCGATGCTGGTTATACTGGTTCACTATGTCAGCATACCATCGACTTTTGTGGTTCAGACCCTTGTCAAAATGGAGGCACGTGTGTCAATAGCCTGGAGGGATTTTCGTGCCAGTGTCGACCTGGATTTGTAGGTAAGCAACTGAAAATAAGTGATGGACCATTCATTGTCATCAACTAAGATCTTCTTTATTGGTTTTGAATTATACATGTACATTGGTTTCAGCTGAATGAATAATTTAATTTTTAACAGGCTTGCAGTGCGAAGCGGCAACGGATGAATGTTCCAGCAATCCTTGCAATCCTTCCGGCACTGACCGTTGCCTCGATTTGGACAACAGCTTCCGTTGCAGTTGTCTGCAAGGATTTACTGGCGAGTTGTGTGAAACTAACATCAATGATTGTGCCACAAGTCCGTGCCTCAATGGCGGCACATGCAGAGATGGCATCAACACCTTCTCCTGTCAATGTCCTGCTGGCTGGACTGGAGAACGATGCCAAAAAGACGTGTCCTCTTGCACGTCCAGTCCATGCCTCAACCATGCCAAGTGCATTGATCTGTTCCTTGATTACTTTTGCGTGTATGTAAACTTACTGGATGTTGAATGTTTCCGAGCACGAGTCTTCAATTTATTGTATTCGTTTAATCCATATCTTCCTCAATAGATGCCCGTCTGGAACTGATGGAAAAAAGTGTCAGACGGCCCCACAAAGGTGCATCGGAAATCCCTGCCTCAATAACGGGCTCTGCCAAGATTTCGGCAGCGGACTCAACTGCACTTGTCCCGAAGACTTCTCCGGCATTGGTTGCCAGCATGATTTCGACGCTTGCGAAGCTGGTCTCTGCAAGAATGGCGCCACTTGTGAAGATTTTGAAAAAGGATACAAATGCGTGTGTCCTCCTGGTACGTGGTTGCTATCGTGCACTTGAGGATTCAACATCTTAAATTAACCTTTTTCATTCTTTGGGTATGGCGTACACTAGCTGCTTCACTGTATGACACTCATGTTAGCAGTGTTTGCCCACCTTTAAAGGATTGAAACTTTTTTGCCCAACTTTACATACGAATGGTCGTCGGCAATGTTAAAATGCAGTTGATTAACGTGATTCCAGGTTTATTTGACCCTTGCACTGCATTTTGCAATAGATAAACTACCAAAGACATATTTCAGCCCTATAGACACCATTAATAAGTCGGTTTGCCGGAACACAGTAATGATAAATTGTCGTTACATCTTTAGGTTTCACTGGCAAGAACTGCGATCAGGACATAATCGACTGCACTCCGACCTCTTGTCCACCAACGGCCACTTGCGTCGATTTGACAGGTGGATTTCTCTGCAAATGCCCCTTCAATTTGACCGGCGAAGATTGCCGAAAAAGTAGGAAAAGCTCAATTTGTTTTAAAGATTCCCTCCAAATCTTTCCACTTCTTAACTTCAAATTGCACAAATCTTTCAGCAATAAACATCGATTACGACATGTTCGTCAATAGTCGCAGCCGAATTTCCTTTGCTTCTTTGGCGTATCCCTTCGCTCTACAGTCGTCCAGTCTAACGGTGGCTCTTTGGGTACAGTTCTTGAGTTCGGACGACTCCGGGCCATTCTATACACTTTATTCAGTAGAGTAAGTGCCTTTGCTTAAAGCCGTTGTTTATGATAAATTTATAACTATAGGTTTGTGTGATATCCTAATGAATGGTTTGTCTTGTGGCAGTTCTCTGGATGTCCCAACAAACAAGAAACCCCTGATTCAGATCCAAGGAAATGGTGTCAGAGTCACTCTGTTTGACGATCAGCCTGAGATTTTCATACCTTATGTCGCTACTATCACCATTACTGATGGTCAGTGGCATCACATCGCCATCGTCTGGGATGGTTCTCAGGCCACCGTAACTCTTGTGGTTGATGCGGTTCTTGTTGGAACGTTCCCAGAATATGCTCAAGGAAAAACACTGGCTCCTTTGTAAGTTAACTTTTTTTTATTATTTTTGATTTTATTCAAATTCCAACATACTGTTTTGCAAAACAAACCCTGTTCACAATAGCTGATTGTATTCACACAATGCTTTTCTTTGTAGTGGTTACGTCACTTTGGGCAGCCCCTTCAGTGCTGACGAACAGAGCAATGCACCCAGAGATCAAGGTTTCCACGGTTATTTGAGCAGGGTGAACGTTTGGGGAAGGGCCCTGGATGTGTCAGTGGAAATTCCCATGCAAGTCCGAAATTGCAAGAATGCCCCAGAACTTTTCAGTGGAATCCTGCTGAGGTGGAGCGGCTATGACAAGTAAGAAAGATGCAAGATTTGCGAGGACAAAGCATGTGGAATCACTTCAAATTATAACAGATCAAATCGTGTATTCTTTACAGGGTTGAAGGAAACATCGAGAAGATAAGCCCTGGCAGCTGTGGTCAACGAACGTGCAATCCAGGGTTTACAGGAGTCAATTGTGACCAGTCCAATAAGGACAAAGAACCACCAACGGTCGTCTTCTGCCCTCAAGATGTCTGGACAGAAGCACGTAATGGATCGGCTATCGTGGAGTGGCCTTTACCTAAATTCAGCGACAACTTCAATGTAACCAGCGTCCAAGAAAGCAATAATTATGCCCCTGGGCAGGTTTTCTTATGGGGCACTTATGACCTCGGATATGTAGCTTCTGACGCTGCAGGAAATCTGGCTTACTGCGAGTTCAAAGTTTATGTCAGACGTAGGTTTATTTATGGCTTTAAGAGCGTGCAAATATAAATACTGTGTATGAGTGTCTTAACATGTTGCTGTCTTCAATTCTAGCCGAATTCTGCCCGAAACCGGAAGATCCTCTCGGTGGCAGTCAGCGATGTTCCTCCTGGGGATCCAAGGGCCGTTACAAGATGTGCAACATTCAATGTCACGATGGAAGCGAATTTTCTGAACCTATCCCATCATTTTACACGTGTGGCCCTGAAGGTTACTGGAGGCCAACCATTCAACCTGGATTGCCTTTGGTGTATCCGGCTTGCTCACGTATGTTCAGTTTGTCGTTTGCTAGGTATTTTCTCTCCAAACTTAGCAGGGATTTGAATAATCAGTCAACATATGCTTCAACTTTCAGGTGCCCAAGCAGCGCAACGCATTTTTAAGATGAAACTGAACTTCCCCTCCTCTGTCTTGTGCTCTGATTCGGGAACTAAGATCATCAGAAACAAAGTGCTGGAAGGGTTGACACGTCTCAATCGAGAATGGCGAGTTTGCTCCTCGACAGAACCATCAACTGGTTCTTGTGGCGACCTTCAGGTCAGAGTGAAATGCGACAAGCAAGCTCAAGGAAGAGTGCGACGACAGACAGAAAACAACGAAGCTTATGATTTGGAAGTGATCTTCCCGGCAGTGGGGTAAGTCTTGTCCCCCTCGCCATTACGGCATTTCATCATGATTTATAGATGGTTAAAATGTCAAACTTATAGGAAACGCAGCGAAAATTGCTTTCAGTGACATGTTGATTTGTCTTGTTTTTGCAAATGTTCAGAGATCCCGTGACCAATGTCAACAACAATCAGCAGTCCACTGTTAAAAACGTTGTCGAAAGCCTTGTTTTTGAAAGTGGGGCTTTTGACGTTCGAGATGCTCTCCCAAATGTCGTTGCTGATCCAACTTCATTGGACACCACCAGCGATTTTGCTTGTCCTGCTGGAAAAGTTGTCGTGCCTCCCAACTGTGGTGAGTTTTTACATCCGTGTCTGACATTCCAAACGCCATGTTCAAGAGACCATTGTAACTTCATTTGCTATATCTTCTGTCAATGTGTAGTGGACTGTGCTCCAGGGACCTCCTATCACAACCAGACTAAGAAATGTGTTCCATGCGCAATCGGTTCCTATCAAAACGATTATGCCCAAATGCAGTGCAAGTCTTGCCCAGCTATTGCAGGAAAGCAAGGCGTGTCCTCCATGCCTGGAGCACGAAGCGTTTCATCGTGCAAGGGTAAGATGCACTGGTCTTTCATGATTGCACTTTCATCTGCTTTGCCCATTGAGCAAAGTGTCACATGTTTCGTGTTTCTACATGACAGAAAGATGCAGTGCTGGAAAATACTACGACGAAGCCACGGGATTGTGTCGATCGTGTGGACATGGATTCTATCAGCCAGAAGAAGGGAAATTCCGGTGCTTGCCATGCAGTTTTGGACTGACAACACGAACGGCAGAAGCAACTTCAGCAAATGAATGCAGAGGTGTGATAACTTTTCTAATGTGTATCATCATATTGTTTTCTTTTTCGGACTCCCTGTTTCCTATCGTTTTCCATAACTACCAACTTTAAAGTGGCCAAAATTTGAAAACTGGATTGAAGTTAATCTATTTTCGAATCTCCCTTCTGTGTTTTAGAGGACTGTGTTTCTGGACAAGAAATCGGCTTGTCCGGGAACTGCGAACCTTGCAGGCAAGGTTTCTTCCGCACGAAGAGTATGAGCATTGGATGTGTCCCGTGCCCTCAAGACTCCACTACGGTGGAGGTTGGCAGTGTTTCTGTGGCAGATTGCGTGTTGCGTAAGTCTCATAAATTGCAATCAGCATAGGAGTTGAGTTACATTTTTTTAAATAAATGAATTTTATAGCCAAATGCAAGCCTGGTAGCTTCCTAAACACAACGGCCCGGGTATGCGCAGCTTGTCCCAAAAGCATGTACCAGAACGAGTCCCTTCAGACCACCTGCAAACAGTGTCCCAACAAAACCACCACCTTCAACAAAGGAACAACAACCCTTGACCAATGCGTGAATCCATGCGATCTTGTGGAGAAGACTAAACTGCTGTGCGATCTCAATGCCCAATGCGAGTTCAAGGAAGGTACCGAAAACTACACTTGCATTTGCAACCCAGGATATTCTGGCAACGGCACTTACTGTTCCTGTAAGTTTAGTCACCTATGACATCTTCTATGATTATCTTTAGTCCTTGCTCTGTCCTCACTGACATTTTTTGTTTGATTGTTTGCAGATATGTGTGATAACTATTGCCTGAATGAGGGCCTGTGCAAAATCGATAAACAAGGAGATCCACTATGCGAATGCAAAGGCTACTTCTATGGGGCTCGTTGCGACGAGAAGTCTGAAATAGCGTACATTGCAGGCGGTATTGCTGGGGCCGTTGGTTTAATTATCATTGTGGTTCTTCTGATATGCATGATTTGCTACAGGTATGTTTGCCCTCATCATGTCATTGATTGGTGCTAGAATTTCTTCAGGGGCCAAAGGGTTGTGTATGTAGTATGGATAATAATTATTGTTGTATTCATTGATCAACAGAGTTAATAAGAAAAAGGAGCCGAAGAAAGCAGTGGCCGCCAACAGTGACCATCAGTCTGGCATCAACTTCTATTATGGTACTCCAGCCCCATATGCGGAAAGTATTGCACCATCTCACCACAGCACTTATGCCCATTACTACGACGACGATGACGACGGTTGGGAAATGCCAAACTTTTATAACGAAACTTATATGAAAGGCATGCTCTTGAAAACAACTAGTTCTTTACACAATGTGAGCTGTCTAAGTAGCTCCTACTGATACAGTATTTGTCTTTGCAGAAGGCCTACATAATGGTAAACACAGTAGTAATGCTAGTCTTTATGGGAATAAGGAGGATTTGTATGACCGCCTACGGAGACACGCTTATCAAGGAAAGAAGGGTGAGTACAAACTTTGTCTTACTTAAAATTATAGTTAGAACCAATGTAACTTTTAGAAATGCTACATTGTCATCACATGATTCTGAATGTAAAGATGTCAAGAGCAATTTCTGCAGATGATTGTGCATCACCATGATATGGAAGAAAATCACGCGACGTATATACAGTGTAAGACAGTATAAGAAACAGTACAAGCCTACCTACCTTCTTTGGCAACATTTTTGAATAACCGTGGATATTTTCTGCTGATACATTCAAACTGAAAAATAAATAGGCTGGGGACCCTTTATGGCTAGTAATGCTGTACTGTCAATTTTCTAACGAGGAGCTTCAAAATGGGCCAATCATCATTCTCGTGCTCACTTCAGCACATTATTATCTGGGAGGTTTAATTTCTGTAAATGCTTATAGATGGCGCTAAATGAACTTTCAAGGCATGCCATCTATGGGAATGGGCAGCAATTTAAATAAAAGATTGTGAGAACCCATCATGAGGTTCTTGTGGTTACTGGTTAGGAATGCAGAACAAGGATGTGTTATTTGTAAATTTGTAAGAGCTATTTTAGCTGAAAACACAATTTTGTCTAATTGATATGTTGGTTGAAATTTAGGTGATAGCGACAGCGATGATCAAGCCCGCTGAGACCCACCTCCAGTCCTGTTCTGATATCTCTTCCTTCGTTCAAATCTGTGAACAATAGACGCCAATTCGTGTTTTCACGTTGTCGAGCAAAGAAAATCTACGTGTTCCTCCAGTCATCGCCTCAGCCATTGCATTTCGTGGCGATCTGCTGTGGCAACCTTTCTTCTACCCAATCTTTGGTTCATATTTAAGCATGGTCTTAATTAACAGGCAGAAGTTGGATATTTTTGTGAGGGTTTTATGACATTCTATCAAATTTTACTAAATCTTCCAAAATCGAAATGCGCTATAACCACGTCGATGCCGAGAAATTGTCCATCAGGGATTGCTTGCTCAATGGCTTTCCCTCGCACTTCTCAGTATTATAGCCATGTATGGTATACATGCAACTGATTCGGACTGATTCGTAATTATTTATCAATCTTACAGATGTAAATACAGTGTAGTTATTATTAATCTCTGCGGAATCGAATAAGTGTAAAATGATTTGGAAATTTCATATTTATTTTCTTATAAATAATTACGTTGCATCAGATGATCAGCTACAAGTTGAGCAAAAATGTTGAACTGTTTTCTGCCCGTGGTAAGGCCGCTTTTATTGATATTACCAATTAATTCTCATTTTACTCCAATGATTAATGACTGCATAATTACTGAGAGCGAGTGTAAATAATAGACACTGTAATATAGCCACAATAAGGGTATATATTTTTGCATAATGAAACGAAGTGCCCATTTTTAGCATACCGTTATGCTATTGTGTTGCTCATCTAATTTAAAACGCAATAATTATTATCTCCCTTTTGAAAATGCCCAGAATGCCAACTCCATGAACTTTCAATTAACTTTTACCACAAGATTGTGTACTGGATCGTTTTGCAGTCAATTTTTTATCGAGCAAATTTGTACAGGACATTTTTACAAGGGATTGTTTTGAGAATTAAACCTCCAAATATGTTATTTGTAAGATAGGTTTTTTTTTCGTTATTTCATTTCGTATATGGCTGGTGAAGGCGGTTAAGCACACTTCTAAATAATTGCAAATAATTACTTCATACCTTTTTTTCATATTTTTAAAAGATATGCCGCCAATTTTAATCCACCTGAATCATGGGATATTCCAATTACGGTTTTGCAAACCCAAGTTGCAAGGCGCATACATGTACCATGCGTGCAGTGCCTCTAGTTTCAGTTCGCGAAAATCGTTTTTGCTCAAATGTTGGCAACAAGCCCGTGTGCGCCAGCGTCGTAGTCGTCGTCTTTTCCGTTGGTGTTCGACGTTCGTTTTCGACAGAATTTGAAAGGTGGCTTCCACACGTGGTAAGTTGTTATTTATTAATTACTCTTTTATGTATTATGTCACTAACAGTTAGAAACAGAACTTTGTTTATTATATCGTTGAACATTATATCGTACGGTTATAAAACAACCGTACGGTATGTCTAGTTCGAACTAGCTCTCAAACATCCGACTTGCTTATGCAAATGTACTTCGTAATCTAATGCATACATTGACAATTTGTTTTTCACACATGTACATGTATCGATATTTCAAAAGGTCAACGTTTCACCATGTCAATGTCAAGTTTCTGTGTGTCAACAGTGTATATGCCACAGTGTCCGTATAGTCTATAGGCTTGGGATTTGACAGTCTTGTCGTCCCAAAGACGTTTAGCCATCAATATTTGCCCTCTGTGAGCCCTCTGTAACCTATGACCTTAAAGATTTATCCAAAACAGTCAATCTCATTGACTGAATTTATAAAACATCACGTGTGAGTATGCGATGCCTGCATCATACAAAAAGAAGTATTGGCAATTGGTGTTTTTTTCACAAAAAGTGTCACAAAAACAATTTAAAAGTTAACCAAACAAATACATGTATCATTTAATTAGCAGCAAGTAAATAAACTAGTCATGACAGTGTCGCTTGTTTAAATTGACGCGGGTTAAAATAAACAGCAAAAAAGGGAAAATCTCATGTCAAAAATGTATTGGCAACCCATGTTAATGTAGACAAAAATACAATGTTAGAGGCATTCAATGTCTCCTCTTGCCCAAATTTCCTTACACGACTTTTATTTTAAGGCGGAACACATTCACATATGTTCTTGTATTCCTGACATTTTCAACATGAAGATTTTCAACGCTCCTGTAACCCATATATCTACACCACTACCTCCTCCATGTTAAACTCAATAGCGAAAGCAGTGCTGATGTTTGGGATTGTATGAAAATCTTCGTTTAAGTGATTATGTCAGGACTACCAGAACATATGTGAACGTGTTCCGTCTTAAAATAAAAGTCTGTGTAAGGAGATTTGGGCAAGAGGAGACATTGAATGTCAATTCCACTGTATTTTTGCCATACATTAACATGGGTTGCCAATACCTTTTTGACATGAGATTTTCACTTTTAGCTGTTTATTTTAACCCGCATCAATTTAAACAAACGAAACTGTCATGATTAGTTTATTTTCTTGCTGTTATTTAAATGATATTTGTTTGTTTAACTTTTAAATTGTTTTTGTGACACTTTTTGTGAAAAAAAACAATTGCCAATTGTACATTTTAAATTTTGTTGGGAATTATGTATTTGGATCTTTATTATTATGGGGTAAGTTGTAGTCAAATAGTTAATTGTTTAATGTGAGGAGGTCGAATTTAACGTAAAGGAGGGGGATTGTCCAATTCGAACGAAACTTGATTAGAAGGGTGTGTGAGGGAATTGCAGTTAGAAATTCATTTTTTTTTTATTTCCGAGAAAGCGATTACAGTCATTCTTGCATTATGAATTACGCGAAATTCAAAATCGAGCTACAGTAGTAGTCCACAGTTTTGTCGTTGTTGCTTTGCTTTATCCCAACTGTACATTTGTCAATTTTGAGATAATGTACAGTAGGCCTAATATAAATCCCCCAAAAGAAACATTGCAGTCTTGCTGGTCCAGATTTACCTGCATATTTTTACATCACAAACTTGCTTTCAAAAATTTTAATAGTGTGCAATGAAACTACATTATTTACTTCAGCCTTCATAGATTTGTCCGATAAAACTGGTAGTAAATTCTCACTATCTTTAGATGAGTAAAATTATATTACAGCAACCCGTAAGTTTTGCAAATTTTCCATCATGATGCATAACATTCAAGTTCCATTTCATTCACTTTTCAGTGAAATATCTCCATTTATTATGAACAAATAAAACTACAGCTATTTCCAACAACATAACAAAAGTAAATAGCATATGAAATGAAAAAAATATCGCTCATACAAAATTAATGAACACAGAGAAGTGGCAGTGTGAGTGTTATTTAGTATTAACATGTTATTTAGATGATATAATTAATATACAGTGGACTGGCAGTGGAAATAATTTAAGTCTCATTTAACTAAAATGACAAAAATTCAACCATTATTAATTGCCTTAATTATAACTTGCAAATACATGTACTTGATGAAATTGCTTTCTGCTTCCTAACGCAGAATTTGTAAAAGTGAATTTTTAGTTATGATTGAATCATGGGATTCCAATTGATTCCAGTTATGGGCAATTGATGGGAAAATAATAAAACATCTGTATGTATATATTATTAAAAATGAACACTGGCAATAATAGCCACATTATGCACTTACCCAGTATCATTTTTTATAAAACCTGTTCTAATCATTAAAAATGATACAAAATAATTCAATAAATGCTAAAAATTAGGAAAATACCAGTATTATATGAATAAAATTAGCATTGCACAATTGAAATTCCAATAAAATTATTTTGATTTGTTGAATTAAATGAATGGAAGGATACTTTTTGTTGAACACTTTTCATAAATGTTAGTAAACATTAATGCCCAAATTATTTGGAATATGAGATATTCCTCAAGTACCGATATTCGCTGATTTCATTGGTCAAAAAAGTTTTGGGATCATTTTCACCCCCCTAGTGTAGCACAATATGTACCTGGGTCACAGGCATAAGTTTAGGCAGATAAATGTTCTAATAATATTTCAATAACTTGTAAAATTGCATCATGATTTCTAGATGGTAAAACCAAAAAAAATGGACATCAGTTCTTTTCATACTATTATTATTTCCTGCTAGCAAGAAAAATGGTAAAAGAATTTTGTAAATAAATTTTCATAGTCTTAGTCTTTCACAGTCTTGAGTGATTAACAATCTACAATGCAGTGTCAGATTGGAAGTCTATGGAGTAAGAAACAACCTTAGCATTCCAAATAATGCTGTATGCATGACATTTTAACTTATTCAAGCATATGAATGAACCTGCTTAAGCTATAGGGTGCGAGTGCCTTTTAAGAAAGGTCAAATTCGGACATTACCTCCATAAACCATTCATTTTCAGACCGCCGCTCAATTTTTTTTTAAATATATAGATATATATATATATAATTAAGGCAATTTACAACAACAATCTGGCATGGTCCGATTTGCATACGACTTAAAACTTATAAATTAACAACAGATTAAAAGTCAATTTAAAGACTAGGCCCAGCTTACCCTTATATGAAGAAATGTCAGTTTACCCTCCACGATGTGGACTACAGTAGATGATAAGACCCTTCGTAAAAATTTGTACATTACATGATTTTGCCACAGTAAACTTGTCATAGCAAAATGTCCATGCAATTATCAGTGGCAGATTTTAGTGGTGGGCAATTACCTTCGGTGTCATTTGAAAAATCCCGGAAGGGATCAGTTTCTGCACAGAGTGATTATGGTTTTTAACGGTCAAGTGTTGCTTCTGACATTGTCATTCTTCCATTGTGGATGCTCGACGATTGCCATCGTCCTAATGTAAGCACCATACTGAATTTGCACGTAGCCCGAGCCAGTCAGTCCTGGTTCTAGTTTGTGGCAAATGTGCCATCAAACCCACTTTCGGTAGGGTCCGGTTAAAACAAGCGGTGGAAGGGGAACCATGGGGAGCCAGTTATTGGGTATGGGTGCCAGATCCATAGGGGGCAACTCCTTCTGTTCATAATGAGTGGGCGGTGGCGGCGGTGCTTGTTTTTGAGTTTGTTTGCGTTTCTTGCGCAGCGATGAATAGGCCTCTCCAGGCCCTTCTTCCGGGTTGATTTCTTCCTTGAAATTGTACTCAGCCAGAGCCTCTTCACTCTTTTTCATTTCCACTTTTTTCTCCCATTCACTCCAGCCATGCTGCCGACAGTTCATGTTTTTATGCTGATAGAACACCAAACTAATACGTTTCGGCTGAAACCTGTCCGGGTTCCGCAGGGCTGTAGTGGCGTGCAATTCGTGTTTTGCGCATTCAAACAAAACGGCCCCATGCCCCAAAGCGACTGCCACACCACCGATGGTTTCATCTGAAAAGTTCTCTTCATTGTCACTGTGCATTTCGTAGAAGCCTTCCGGATCTTGGGCGGAAAAGTTATTTTGCACACCGGACATGCCCTTACAGGGTGGTGTTTGCATCGGGTTGCTCCCTTCCTGCTTAAGCGAACTCATCTGGTGCAACATGTCAGAAACAAAATCAGCCAGTGAGCCACCCTGTTGAGGTACGAAAAACGAAGGGCCTGCTTCTTTAGACCAGCCTGCACCAGGATTGGTCATTGGCGGAACTGAATGGGACATCAGCGGATTGTGAGTTGGACTCGGGTTGACCCGAAAGTCGGAACACAAAGGTGGAGCTGTTGATGGGCTGGCGAGGGACGATTGAATGCTGTTCGATTGGGATGCTTGGTAATTATTTTCGTGATACGGTATAGGCACATTGGGAATTGTGAATGGGAAACTTTGCCCTGGCGGAGGAGGCATGAATGCCGATTGGGCTGCTGGCTGGGATTGCGTGGTTGATGAGGTGTGCGCGTGTGATGGTAATGCTGCGGAGCTTGTTCTTTGGTAAATGTGAAAAGCTTGGGATTGCGGTTCCTCTTTTGGAGAAGGTAACTGGGTTGGGTGAGATTGTGGCATTGGGGAATGAATGGGAAATCCATCTGGGAATGTGGACGTTGGTTTGTGTTGGCTGCCTTCCAAGTCGTACTGATTGCTGTTATATGAAGTCCCCGATGTCTGACCGTCACTAGAATCCTTGTTCATGAAAGGTGGTGCTGGCATCGTGTCTGGGGGCATTTCTGTGTTATGTCCTATTGCTGGCGTCATTCCAATCGTGGAAATGGGATTCGATGGATGTTCCAATTGCGTACCAACAGGCGTTTGCTCATAAGTATTTGAATTCCCTTTGTTTGACTCTGGCTGAGGGTCTGTTGCATCTGCATGGGGTTTTATGACTGAAGCGTGTTCGGATGGTTGCGAGTGAGGCCTCGTTTCGGGAGACTGAGGTGGCATTGCCATTTGGGGATACCAAGATGGGTGAGGTTGGGACGAAGGTCGCTGGAATGATGTTGGGGGAGGTGTAGGCAGTAATTGTGGTTGGGGAGGTCGATGTGGAGATGAATGTGGTAATGGAGCCTGAACATCTTGCTCTTGTTTAATGGTGAAGGATGGAGCTGCGGTTGTGGAGTCCCTAGATGCTGAAGAATTGGAGTTCAGTTGGCGACACTTGATAGCTACTGCTTCGGATAGCAAATGCAGCGGAGAATAATCGGGACTCAGTGGCTCTTGCTTTACACTATTTCCATATCCAAACTGGGGCTGTTCAACGTTGGCATATGGAGAAAATTTATTTGTTACAGGCAAGCCAGAGTTCCAAGTTGGCTTTACAGGATCAATGCTGTTTTGAAAATCAAACTGGTATTGCGTCGCCGGCACCATATGCCCATTAGTTGGGGCGTTTGTTGGGCACTCGGATGGCGGATATTCCTGTTTGAATTTGTAGTCTTCGCAACCGTTGCCCCAACCTTGTTTCATTTGATGCTGAAGGTGTTTCACGTCAGGCTTTACGTCCACGCAGCTTCCTGGGTTCTCGTTTGGGAAAAGTATTCGCTTACATGCATCTACCACTGGTTTTTGACTGTTGAAAGGGATATTGGCAGCATTGCAATCCATGAACCCATTTCCAACCCCATGAAATATTCCATTAAATCCTTTGTCCTTCTTCTGATTCGGGGTTCCATATCCTTTTCTTTTCATCGCACGTTTACGACACGACTCCAGCGGTGTATTGCGGAAACGAAGTTGCATGGGGTATTTGTGCAGAATCTCCAGCGATCCGTTTTTCACCTGCAATGGACGTTCAAAATTATTCACTGCAGATTAAAATTGCATGCCTGTCATTGTCAGTGTGAATAATTTGTCTACGTTTCACATTTTTTTGTCCGATGATAACAAATTGTTTCATTAATTTGAAAAATGATGCACATATATTTCTTGCATCTAAACACTTCATTTGCAATGCATAACACTTAGTGGAAAAAGTCAAATTTCTTGTGCATGGTCTCAGATCCATCCTTTCGTTAGCTAATGGCAGTATGAAAGTATGCGATCTGGGGTTATTTTCAACGGGTTTATTTTCATATTTTCATTAAAATAATCTCGACATAAAAGACATTTAATAACATAAATATACACCTTTTCATCTTGAGCTTCTTTACTGCCCTTCTCATCAGTTTTGTCCATTACATACAATGGCAGAACGTGTAGTTGTTCATCGTCTGGCTTTGAAAAGCCCCTGTGCTTGGTTAAAGTCACTACCTATATTTATAAAATATTTGATATTTATTTTGAACTGTTCAAATATTGGATATTTGGTTATAACTATCCAGTAGGTGACTTGTATACATACCACTGTGCAGCCATTGTTCATGTTATGAAGATCTTTGTGTGCGTGAGCACAGAAATCGACACAAGCTGTAACACCAGTCCATGGCCGTCCAGGTTTTTTACCCAGGCGGCATTCCAAACCACTTTTCTCAAATTCAACCTTAAATAGCAATAAGAGCGATGTTAAGAAGTCATAATGACTTTATTCATTGCAGTTGAATTTAAAATGAAATAAATACTTGGTTGTTATAAGAGTCTGGCACAATTTGTTGGTAGAATGGTGCCAATTCTGTTGCCAGACTTTGAAGCTTATCTTCCACTTCGGCTTCCTGGAAAAATGTTTTCCAATTACGTATAGCCTATATGGAAATAACTTGCGTTCAATAATTAAACTGATGTTACTATCTTACTTCACTCTCTTCAGCCAACTTGAATTTTCGGGCATTTTTACTGCGGGCGAATTTGCATCCATTGTAATACATGCTCCAAGAACAGCCAAATGAAAATGATGCCCCACACGTCTGAGAATCTGTTCCTTGACATGCGCATGTACGTCTAAATTTCATTAGAAAACATGCTATTTAACTGCCTAAGGGCAAGAAATCATCTGTACTATTATGCTCACTGTTCATTTAATCCGCATCGTCTCTGAGTTGGAAGCCCAAACTTTGTTAATTTATACACGAGTGTATTATAAAGGTCATCTGCTAATGGCGATGTAACTCCTTCCCAGGCTACTAGAACAACTATTATCCATGCTGTTTGACAACGGTGGCCTTCTCGTTGCCTAGTCAACACTAACACCTTTTCGTCAGGACCTGCTCGGCGAATAATCTGAAACAGGAAAACATCACTAAACCATAAATAAATCAAATTACTGTACGTGGAATTTGGATGGATTGAACATTTTGCCTTCCTACCCATTTGGCGATTGGACAGCCTTGCGATGTTTTGCCCTCTTTGCCAGTGTAGATTAATTTCTCAATGCGGATGGCATCTCCTGTTAGATTTAGTCTGCAAGGAAAGGCAAATGTTACTTTTGCTACGTTTATCGCTTCTGCGAGAATGCTACAAGAGAACTTCCAATTTCTTACCGCTTTTCAACAGTTTCTCTAATTGCTGCCAACGTGGGACCCGAACCTAAATGCGTGTAATACGGCGCCCGCTCTTGTGATACTATTAATGGATAAGACGAACAATTATTCTCGATAAGCAACAAAGGACATTTTGTATTCATCAGATTGGGAAACTGTTGACACCAAATCTTACTTTCATCTTTTGGAAAGCAACCGCAGGACGGAACTTCCATTTTTGCATTGGTTCTAAGTCTTTCCAAGCGTTCCATGTTCTGCAGCTCTTCTGGTGATAACTGCCTCGGTTTCACATCATTCGTGGCAGTGGTAGGGGGGAAAAGTAAAGGCGATGGTGGAATGACATTCTCGAATGGAGTATGGCAGAAATTCTGATGGTCAGCTGTTGCTGTTCCAAGTTGTGGCGAATCCCGTGCAAGAAGTGCATTAAGAATGGGTCGTTCGTTCAACTGTTGCGTTCCCTGTCCGCCATCTAACTGTTGCGCTGCTGACCTATCAGCTACAGATCTGTCATTAATCTGTTGTGTCGGGGGTCTATCATGCAGCTGTTGCTTTTGCATTAGTGATGACGCTGCCATCTGCTTCAAGTCCATTGCGTGGTGCATCGAATTCCTCTCTTTAGGTGCATTATCTAATTTATGCTTCGTAGTTTCATTGTGTTTATGTGATGGTGTTTCTGTTCGTTTATTTAGGTAACTTTGAAACTCTACTTCAAAGGACGTTAATTTTGGCTCTGGTTGCATTCCTGTTGCACTCAGATTCATTGGAATCGATTGTTGTTGTTGTTGCTGCTGCTGCTGCTGTTGTTGTTGTTGCAGAAATGGAGATTGCCAAGTCGCATGACTACTAGAATGCGTACTTTGTGGCTTGTGTTTTCGCTGTTCTGTTGAGAATGATGTTTGATGGTGGGTAAGCGGTCGACGTTCTGTACTGGTCGATTCCAGAGTTGGTGCATTGTCTTTGGTGGGTAACGAAGCAACAGAGTTCGTTTTATTGTTGATAACTGAAGTGAACGGAGGTGTAATGTGGTTTGTCGATGAATTTGGCAGTGTTTCATGTGAAAACGATTGATTGGTCAACGACCACCCACGAGATGGTTCTTCAGGTACGGCACCAGACTCCGAGTTTGGAAATGGGCTAGTGGTGAGGGTTGATGGAATCGTCGGTGTGGATTCCTTTTCAATGATGCGGGATGAAGAAGTGCCTCGAGGTGCAAATGCGCTGTTGATCGAAGGTGAACGTGAAGTGTGTGATGACTGCATAACACCGCTGACATCGTGTGGACTTCGGGAAGTGATTTTAAACGCCGAGGAGGACGTCGGAACCACCGAGGCAGCTGCACTTTGGGGTCTCATTAATGGAACCCTCGGCAATGACGTTGATTGTAATGATGGGGTAACTCCACTTTGAGAAGTGAACGGATAACAAAATGGCACGAGGGATGGGTGTGAAGGGGAGCTCAATGCATGTTCTTGGGAGAAAAAGTCATTGCCGTAGGAGCTGGGCATTAAGGGGTCTTTCGGTTGCGAGAAAGGTTTGTAATCGAGCGGCGAAGGATAGTCAGAAAAAGCGTTTGGAAAGAAATTTTGATCGTCCTTGTACCGCGCTCCATTGTGAGGAAGCCGTGAAGGAGGATTTTCAAATGGATTAGTGGCGTTAATGTAGTTGTTGTAGTCAGCGGCATTGTAGTAATGTGGGGGCAGCGAGGGGCATGGGTACTGATTGGACAGCATTGGACTGGCGCTTCGTGGCAAGAGTTTGGAAGAAGAGGCCAAAGAAGCCACGGGGCTGTAACTTTGGTTGTACTGGGGCTGAGGATACGGGTAACGGACGTTATTCAGTGTCGAAGTGCTTATCGTAGCTTGAAGGCTCATCGACTGCGTATTATAAGAGTTCGTGCCATGCAGCGCACATTGCTCAGCCGAGTTTACCATACCCGTAGGATATCCAGGGCCGTTGATGACAGTCTGTCTCGTTAGTAGCTTGTGTCGAAGCTTGTTGTTCAGTTCGTCGCATATGGGCTTGTGCTCTCGGTGCATCGCCGCCCGATCCAGTCCTTCGACTATCCCGTAGTCTGCAAAGCCGTTGGCTCGGAGCTGGCTCTGGGCTTGCAGGTTCTTCCAGTCCATGGTGCCGTCCAGAGCTGGCAGTCCGTTGGCCATCAAACTCATGCTCGTTGGCTTCAGCCCATAATTCATGAAGTCAGCCGAACCAAATGCGGGTAATTTGAACGCCTGTAAGACAATCCATTTTTTTATTTTCTTGGAAACTGAGGTGACCGTAATTGTTATCAGTAGAGTGCACTGGACGGATTTGGGGTTTGAACCTTGGATTATAGCGATGGAGGCTTATCTTTATTTTGATTTTGCAGGGCAGAAGTTTGGCTATGAATGTTTTTTTTATTTCCAGGTTTTTACATAAAACCAGGTCAGATCGTGTTTTCTCTCCTAACAATGAGCCTTGCTCAATTCTTGGAAACTACATGTAACTTATAGCCTGAATGCAACTAAACGCACTAATGACCAGGGTTCCCGCTGACCTGAAAAACTTCAAATTGACAGGGAAGTTGGAACAACCTGGGAAAGTCATAGAAATGTGTATCAGCTAAAATGCCAGCCTCAAGTTACCATACTCTCAAATGATGAATTGACTAATTTTTTTATAATGCTGCTTGCAAAAGAGGACATATCCAGTCACACACTTTATTATATGCGATAAGGCGATTCGACAGAAGACCATTATGGACATGCCGCAGACACGTACGGAATGTAAAGTTTCCAACTGAACAGACCCATCATGCAGTAACGAAATTTTGTTTTCCATTTTTTCTATAAAAAAAGGCAGGAAAATTTTTTCAAAAGCCTTGAAAAGTCAGAAAAGTTGAAAATATAATCTGAGTCGGAATAAAGGTTTTTTTAGCCATTGTTAGCAAGGAATTTTGTTCTTGACATACGAGTGCAATACTCGTTGGGTTCTTGAATTCAGTTCCAGAAAATCTTGTTGCTTGATTGCGAATAGCATGAATATCACATATTGCCAGTATGTTGCCAATTGTTACAATTTTTTTGCAATCAGTTACGCACGCGTGTTGAAGTACCCCATGTATTTTCCGGTTTTTCCTTGCGTCCCACCCCTATAACAATACTGGGGTCAATGTTTGACTTTGGCTGCTAGACGACCCTGGCCTTCACAACTGGGTCACTGTCATTAGGGTGCAACCTCAGGTTCTTGAAATGACATTCGCAATATTATTTTTTGCGCGCACTTTTTCCAAAGAACGTATTGTTGCAAATGGACCAACAATGTTTTTATCCATTTTTATGAACTGCGGCCGGATAAGATTTTTAACAAAGAAGACGAATCAGGATACGACTTCCCACGCCCCCAACAAAAATTCCCGGATTCCTAGCATGACTGATATTTCCTCGTAAACGTTGACCAAGCGCTTAACTTCTCCAATGACTGATCGGATTTTCCGCTAACAAGTGACTCGTTCTTCAAAAAATTTAAAGTCATGGTAGGTTAATGCCAGATTTCCCTCATTGTGTGTGAATGACGTTAATCCTACGTTATTTTCATTTTCTTTCTCGTTTTTGTGGTTGATAAAACAAGCCATTTAGATGCAGGTGCTTTGTAGGTGGAAAATCTGTTATTTTATTGTCAGTCCATGTCAGTTGGTTGTCTTTGTTGAAACAGTTTAGATTTCAGTCGAATCTTGCCCAACATGGCTACTTCAGGCCTTAATCTTATGAGCAATGCGAGTACCTTTTCAACAAATATGAAAATTTGAATAATTTTTGCAGCATTTATTCATAAAATTTATACTAGGCAAGGGTTTTGTTTTTTATCATTAAGCACCCTTTAGTGAAAAGTTGAATTTCAATCTTCCCTAGACGTGTCAATTTATTTCATTTTGAATGTTATCTGAAGTTTTATTCAACAAAAATTAGAACCAGACCCAATTCTTTTGTTGACCTTCCTAGCATTAATAAAATTGTCATTTTTGACGTTTTTTCTTTTTACATGAAAAATGGTTTTCCCAAATCCTTTACATTTGTTTAAAATTGGGGTCCGCAAGATTAATAAACGTTCAGTGGTTCAAGCCACGAGTATTGAAAGTGTCTGAAATTCGTAAATATGTAAAGATTGACGCTTCGTAACTTGGGTTGCTCAATTGTATGCCCTTTCCGCATTTGTTTATGAAACACGCCCGCTTCTTTTGAAACCAACAAAAGATTTCTGGGACCCATGCGCCCAACGTGAAAGTCGTTTTGGGAAGGGACCCAAAAAGTCATCAGTCACAGCTGTTGATAACCATGGAAACGAAACCTTCTGAAGTTTGCTAGTTACAGAACCTTCAACAAAGGAATGGATATTTCGTTGTGGTGTACAGAGGGGATTGGCCCTATAGTTTAAAACTCCGGCCTGGTTTGAAACTGAGTGATTATGTACGAGGTCGCAGGACCCTGGTTATAAATCACGCACTCTTTCATTATATGTTGGATGCCGTAAATGCAGAACTAATGAATAACTGGATGGATCGAAGGTGCTTGACAGGCCCATTACAATCATTACTTTTTCTTGTCCAAATTCGTTTTCTTCGCTTTAATAAAGAATTTACACAAATAACTTTTCTGCTCAATGTTCAAGTAAAAGCCTGGCCTTCTCAGCATAACAGGGTATGTCCTAACTTTTAATTATAATTTGAATCCAGAAGATATTTCATATATCAATTATGGCGTATATCGTGGCCCTTTTAAGTGAGGCCCAATATGGCGGAAAGGATCCTTGAAGCTTCTTTTTGTCATTTTGTCCAAAATTAAAATAAATTTCGATCATCTGTGTATTCCTAATTAAAAAGGTGAATTCCTAGATACCAGTTGTATAAATTCATTTATTATAAGCTACAAATTCGATAATCATATCGGTCAAATCCGTGGCCATAGTGATCTTTGTGTTCAGGAACAGCTTTTTATCTTACATTGGTCGATGGGAAGGCTTTACAAGGTCAGGGGAAAGTCATGGAGATTTTCTGTTAAGAAAGCTGTGGGAACCCGTAATACAATGTAATTTCGTGCACTGAATTTCTACACGTAGAATGTACATTCTACGGAAGTTGGCGTAAGTTAGTACATGGAATTCTGGGATGGAGATGCTGGCAGTGGTACCTTCTGATGTACTCCTCCCCTTCTTTCTCGCAATGGGAATAACCCCTGACAAGGGAGGACTTGTTTGTTCCCCCACCCAGGGTTCACGCTCGAGGGGTATGAACGCACTCGGCTGAACTTATTGATTAGAAATTACCGTAAATTGCTTGTCCCACATTTTACTACTGGTGAATGTCTGCTTTTCACTGAGATGCAGCGGGCCAATAGGAATACGTTCGAGGCGAACACGTGCAAAACAGAAGCATTTATCTGCCTGGAACAGGGCATGAGTCACCCCCTCCCCCCTTATTTCATGCAAATAAAATAAGCATAATGGATTAGACCGCAGGATCCCTGATTGGCTGCGGAACTATTCGTAAAACAAATACATATTCCATAAATGATTAATTTCGTCTGGGTTGCTATTCGCGATACGCATGCAGCTCCTGAATGTGCGCAGGGGTCACCATCCTATTCCTGAAGTGCCTTTTATGAGTCGTTTTTTTATTTTGGAAGGTTAGTGTGAACAAATGGGCCTTTTCGTCCTGTCACCCTCGACGCTTGATGATGTCACTAGGTTTAAGAACCTCGGTTTCTGCGGTTTCTACTCTGGCAACTTTATTGCTGCAAACTGTCATTGGGTGTTAGCGGTTTCGCCACCAAAACTGAATGTTTGTTTTGAGGGGAGAAACTCCAAGAAACGAGAAAAAGAAACTTGCAGCATTTTGGGCAAAGACAGCTAGTGATTAATTCAATGAAAGAAACAAACGCGAGTTTTATTGGTTTTTTAATGCGAATCACTTTTTGAATTTTCGACACGGGATTGCATGCATGGTTACCTTGACCAATATCTGTTTTTAAACGTGTGCATGGACAATTCAAAATCATCAAACCTTTTCAGATGGGAAGTTTAATTTTGTTAGGCCGCCAGTTGTTATCAACGCGTATCGTTGTAAAATGTCTACTTTTGTACTATGATGTTGATTTTATAATCGCAGATAGTATTGTTAAAGATTGCGAACGTGGCAACCACATTACTGGCTGTTAACATTAAAATTCATAAACATGTCCAATCCCAGGGGTAGGCCAACGTTAAATTCATATGTGGTTAACTTAGCTAGAAGTCACGAAGGGGAACCATTGATTAAAAAATAATGGCGCAGCACTGTTACGTCGGTTATACCAAAACTCATTGATAGAACCTAATATCAACAAACAAATCTGGGAAAACATTTGAACGAAATATTTAGTTGCAAAATCCTCTTTGACCGTTGCACTCAGTGCTAATCAATTAAGTTGGTCCAAATGCTGCTTGGTTCTAAAACTAGCTTCGGAGGAGACGTATACAAGGTTAACGTGCTGTGACTTTAAAAAAAATATCCAATGGATTATTAGCTTGCCAATGACATTAGAGCTGCAAGAGTATACTGCAACCTTGGTACGAAAAGGTTATTCAGTAGTTGAGCATCGTCAATTACAAAATGCAATATACATGTACATGTAACAGTTCTATCCATAAGTCTGCATAAGACCACATCGAGAATCTGCATCAAAACCAGACAAAAGCAAAAGTGGTTTTTGCTCAAGTTTATTATATGGAACAATTCAAAAACTAGCTTAATGATACAGTAACAATGTATTAAATTTGGGTAAAAAATGCAAAATGGTATTCCAATTATTGAAATAAATGTAAAAGGTTCTTACCTTTCCTCACTGAACTGTATTTAGTTTTTCAACTTTTAAGTTTTTCACTATCAAGATTAAAAGGGACAGCTTATGAGCTTATGTGATTTTAACAATTTCCTAGCTTGAACTGCCACAAGTGCATAATTATATCTCCAGAGTTTGTTTACCAACATTGAAATGAACCCTTCCAACTTACGTTAGTCAACTATCTGCACGTGGGGTTGTCATAAAACCCGCGAACCTGACCAGTGGGGGAGCTGTCACCGCAAATAGATTTTATTCTTAGCAGAGGGATTTAGATACCACTATTATAAACAGGGATTCATGTGGCATCCCAGAGGGAAATACGGAAGCCATAGGATGCACTTGGTAATATTGTATGACGTCCCTTTCCTGAGCACTTGACTGAGTACGTGCACTCGTACTGATAAGGGAAATTCTCATATTACGTTATTTTGCAGTCTTACCCCGAGCTCGTCCATCCTCCCCGTACCAAATACATTTGGTACGAACCGTTCGTCCATCTTAGACAACCTTTCACCCTGTAAATAAATAAAATTAATCAAACTACAGTATATGACCTACTTAAGATCGCTAACATTGAATAAAGCGCGATTGCAGTTTGACACAAGTAAATAAATGACAAAGCATTGACTGGGCAAACATTGAGACATTATTTTATATTGACACTCCCACATCATTGACTGATATTAAAAAACTCCTGATGTTTAGATAAGGCGAACATTTGAGCTTAGAATGCATACCTCGAGCAGCAAACCTTTGCAACAACAATAATCTACAAAAAGCTGGAAGCATTTTTAAACCAGACAAGGAACGTTATGTTGAACAATTTCGTGCAGGTCGAATTTGATACAAGCGCGCATGTTAACAATTATGAAATGCGATATGGTTTTGTTATCTACGTCATTTAAACTCAAATGTCTGTCCATTCTAAACCACAGTTATGATTTGTTTCGAGTTCTCCCAGTGTAAGATGGAACTTTTGGGTACCGTACCTGTTGGAATTCCATCCCAATTTTGTATGCCTGCTTGATTAGCACACTTAAATCGTTAGAATAGTGCATTCTCTCTTGATCATAACCATTTCAATGTCAATTGCTGCACTGCAATCATATATGTATGCTTGCAATGCCGGATGGTTACTTTAAAATGAATTGACTACATGTAAAACTAGTACAACTAAGAAAATATGTTGGAAAATCGTTTCTAAATTTAGTTTCCTATATAAATAATGGGAAAACAACTAGAGCATCGAAAATGAAGTTTGTTCCGTTAATTTTACTTTAGACTCGTTGTTTGTCTGTTAAAATTGGCTATTTCAAAGGGCATTTGCTGCGCATGTACTGTGTACAAATCCCAGATTCCATATTTTTAATTGTAACTAGAGATTTTGAAACAATCGTCCAGTTCGGCAAAGTACACGTATTCATTTTCAGTGAAAGTTCCAAATACTACGAGACAAAGTACAATTTACGTTGTTCTTTCACATGGTGCAACATTTGTTGGATGCAGTCTTAATTGAGTTTAAAACTTTGCGACTATTGATGACTGCTGATAATTCAGGCTAATGCAAGGCATTAATAGACTATAACATTGTTTTTATTTTAGGATCCAAATGTTCGTATACGAGTTTACAAGATCTACAGATACCTTGCACTTTCGGAAGAAATCTGGGATAATTATGGGAATATTCGAATTACACCTTGTGCCATTAATGTGTGGATTTGAAGTACTTGTTCGACAAGAAGCTGCCATTTCCCTTCTGGGATTATTTATAAGGACCACAACACGTGACACCATAGCAATGAGAAGAAATCAGGTACTGCATCTGAACGCTTACAATCGTTATGTGTTTTAAATTATCATCAGGTATTGGAAATGCTTTTTCCCATTAAATTAAGTACATCGTGTATGAGCATACAGTATCTTTGAACACGACATCCTGCTCTTGCGGACTCAAAATACTATTGAAGAAAAATAGGAATTACATATTTATTCCTGAAAAACAAAAACTGGGTGCAAGCATGGCGAATATAGCCATGTTCAGTAAATGATTATTTTGGCTAGTGATGTGTTGACGCACGTGCTAATGTTGAGCCGAGTAATGGCGGGAATGTGTTGCAGTTGAGCGCCTGGCGCACCACCTGGATGCCATTGGTTAAGCAAACAGTGACGTCAGATCATGCGTGTGACGGAAGTTGAATATTTATCAACCCGTTTATAACGCTACTAATTGTATAATTGTACGTGTACTTGTATATCGAAAGCGGCAGTGGAGTTGTTTAGAACAGGGAAACAAAACTTCTCATGTGAGGTGATTAAGGCCAGACTGACCTTCACTTAGCTTTTGTAATTCAACACTTGCCTTATGGAAAAAGTTGGGAAATTGAGTCTTACTCACCCTGAGAAACGTGCACGTGCTTTAGCTATAAAACCAAATTGATTTAATAAACACGGTTTTGCAGAAAATAATCGTTTTTAGGCATTTTGTTTTCGTGCGGACTAACGTTGATTCCTCCATCATTAACAGTCCTGATATTGATATTTTAAAAATACAGGGTGACGTAGGGGTAATAAGTAAAAAACGAAAAATCAATTCCTCATTGCATTTACGAAGCATTATCGCATTGCTATTAAGTTTTGCACAAAACTCGAATGCTATCCAGGCTCACTTTAAGTTACACGTAACACGTAGGTTCTAAAGCTATTTCGTAATTATTTGATTTTCGAAATACGAGCTCACACCTGGTTCGGTCCCCGCCCCTCTCCATCCCCAATTCGATATCACGATCCGTCATGGCCACACTGCCGCCGCCATGATTTCCCAAAAAACAATATTTGCGAAAAAAGCACTAATTTCTCCCCATTGCGTAATTCGCCCCTTTGCATTCCAATAATTTAGCGTGGTTTTAATTTTTCCCCCCTCGTTTTTTTTTTGAAAATGCACGCTGGTCGTCTGACCTCGCATGACCCACTTCTTCGAAAGCAACAAAATGTTGGGCCAACGGTCCCCAACGCCAAAGACTCGCAAACGCATACCCAATTCCAGTTTAAAAAAATGCAAAGTCAAACCGTTTTCTGGAAGCCAATAATAGTAATCCAGTGCTGCTGGCATCCATTGTTGCTTCCCTTCCATTTCCCCCCCGCACCTTTTCTGGGGATATTTTCCGATTTTACGGAGTCCTCGCAAATTAAGGCGTCCGTAACACACCGCGAATCGCTGGCGAAAGGCTAAGGTGAAATCGACGTTTACCTAAAAGTGCCCCTTGCGTCCGGCTGCTCATCATCTGGGGCCCGATCCTGCCTCTGGCCCCCTCCA
>JAQGAF010000776.1:0-40804 GCA_034687865.1 Kryphioiulus occultus | reverse complement strand
ATGTCGATGCCATTGAGGTAACAGAAAACCACCAAATATTGGAGTTTTACATGTTGTTATGATGGTCTTAAAGCTATATAAGGTCTAAAAGCTATATAATAACATGTCGATGCCATTGAGGTAACAGAAAACCACCAAATATTGGAGTTTTACATGTTGTTATGATGGTCTTAAAGCTATCATCTTCAATTTTCAAGACTGAGTCAGTGGGAATAAACTACTGCTTGGAAGTTAAAACCATTTTTTTCCAAGAAATAACGTGTCAATGACATTGAGGTAACAGAAAACTACCAAAAATTGGAGTTTTAAATGTTGTTATGATGGTCTTAAAGCTATCATCTTCAATTTCCAAGACTGAGTCAGTGGGAATAAACTACTGCTTGGATGTTAAATAATTTTTCACCAGGTAGAAAGAATGGAATTTCAAACAATAAACAAAGGAAGCTACAAAAATAATATTAGCGAGAAAAATAACATCAACATTTACTTGATGGAGGGCTTTTATGACGTTACTCAACAATGATGCAAACATATCTTGAGTAATTCAAAGAGCAAAGAAGGTGCTTTTTAACAAAATTGTACACTCCAGATTGATACAACGACTGCTAAATTGAATTGTTCAAGGATTTCCATACATTCTCATATTATGCACTTTCCACATTTTCTTCGAAATGCTCCGTTTGTTCAGACCTATTGAATTCGCGTTATTTTATATTTCAAAAACAGCTATGACTTTCTTCAGGCGTAAACAGTGGCTTTTAGAGAGAAAAAAAATCGATGATCTTCGCGTGCATTAGTTGAATAGTGCAATTTAATTGTCAGCACGATTTGGTCCCAAAGGAGTCTGGTAATTTTATGAAGCACATCTCATACAAATTTCGAGACAAACAACTCTGCTTCGTAAATAACTGCCAATAACGATTTGAAAGCACCGTAGAAAAGCAGAATCGCAATCTAGTGTTTTTGTAAAAAATGTTCACTCAATTGAAACGTCATCAAACGATATGTTGAATGCAAAGAGAAGAAACGATGTTATTAAGTTGCAGGAAAAGTCAAAAATTCTAGCCAAAGTACTTGATTATTTTTCAATTTTTGTCAATAAATAATTCGTTAATCGTGTAAGCCACTGGCTTTTATATATTTTGTATATTCAAGCATTTCATGGAAACAATAGAAGCGTGTCATGGTAAATGTAAATTTGAGACTTATTATGATAATTTAAATATGCGCTAAACAGTTAATCTGAGCTGGTCCTCTAAATCACGATCACCTGTCAATTTGTGTCATCATTCTGATTAAAATGCCAAGAAAATTTCCGGTCAGATATTTGTCTAAAATGATGGATTTCAAAGCAAAGGACGAGTACACTTTCGACTTAATTTACATTACACAAATGTAAGTCAAACAAAATAGAGTGCATTTCTAGGAAGCCAATCTTGGTATTTAGAGAAGGCCCATTAATAATTTTAAAGCATTCATGTACTAGGTGAGTTGCATACAAACAGAAAGTCAATAAATGCACAAGTCCAATTTCATTTTGGAGCTCGATGTTGTCCAAAACTCATTGGTAGAAGTTTCAAAGGGGTTTATTGAAAGGGATTTTTACTTCAACATATCGTGAATCTAAATACTTGTGTGTTCGTAAAATCTATATTCAGAGTTAGCAACTTCTGCAAACCCGATTTTCATGAAACCTCCATTGCACTGGAGAAATGCAATACAGAAATGATGCACCTTTCAAAAATTTGTAACTGACGAAATGTTTGATATTTCTAGCAAATTTAAAACTAAATAAACCAAGTATAAAAGTGATAAAAAACACAAAAACTGCTTATGATATTAATGAATGATGATTAAGATAATTCATTGCATAATAATGCTTTTCAGACATGTACTTTTCGCAAATTATACTGTAATGTAAGGTGTTGTCAAATTCCATTGAAAAAGTAGGTACACATGGAGACAATGTCAATTTTCGCTATTTGTCTAAGAAATGTGACTCATGACTATAACAACCTACACTATTTCATACATATAGCAGTTTAACAGCAGACTTTTGTCTGTTTTCTTTAGCTAATAAACCACAGACTTTGGTTTTTACTAGGTTCTATCCAGCAAGAGATCCAAACGTAAGACACATTTACCGAATACTAGATTGAAAATTACATTTTAGTTGAACACCTATAAAATATGCAGCCTAGTGGATGCAATATCTGAAGCTCTCTTGTACTGCACTAGTTCAATTAATGCTTTGTTTATTACATTTCAAGAGATATCCACTTGAAAGATCGCAGCCTCATTCATCAGTCGTAAACAAATTGATTAATTCAATAAGAGAAGATGGATGAAAATGGCCTGCAGACGCGTTTGCTGCCAGATGAAAATTAACCTCAGGGTAAAAGAAGAAATTCAGGAAATGAATTAACCCACTGTGAATAAACACAGCAGGAAAACTACAAATGCTGGGAATGTAAGACTTCTGAGAAATCTATATATAAATTATATCAGCGAGGAATTAACTCATGCAGAAATACGATAAATAGGTTGCACCGTGATATCTAGAAATGTAAATGTAATGTATTTAATTAGAAAAGCAATCAAAATTTGATATGACTCTTGTAAAAAACGAGCGATTTGCATGAAAGTTCTTAAAATTGCTTCTAGCCTTCTTGGAGATTTGAAGAAATCAGATGTGTGAAGATGGTATCGCAAGATTTGTCGAATACGTGCTTAACGATATGTTCAACTAAGCTAATTGTAGAGCAGGGAATTAAGTAGACAAACGAAAAAATATGTCGAAATTTAATTAAAATAGACTTCATACATAGTAAAACTTACTTGCTCATATAAGTGGAATGAAGTCGATATCTGCCCAAAGATGGAGCTCAATGATAACCCAGAAACGAAAACATGTAAAATACATGTATGTCAAAATGCATCAATGTGTTGAACCACATGTACATGTACGTGCATGTTGTTCAAATCGTAAGAAATTGCAACAATATGGGTTTGGAAGAATGAAAATGTACAACGATGTCGAGGTTGGATAATTTAGGCAGATTTGAAGATTTTAACATTCAAGTTAATCAAACTGCTATTTCAGGGTGTCTACTGGGTTTAGTATTGCAAATTCCATGACTTTTTCATGACTTTAAAAAAAATTTCCATGCCTATTAGAATATGAGGCCATTCAAATTTTATGTCATCAGTAAATAGCGATTTTCAGAAACATTCCCTATCACAGAGATGAAATAGGCAAATTTTTTTGCGAAATTGGATGCCAGTTGGTGAATTCTACCCCAAATTTCTATTTTATAAATCAATCAAAGTAAAAAATCCATGACTCTGATGCAAATTTAATGACTTTTCCACGACCATGATGTAAGTTACATGACTTCTCCATGACGCCCATAACCTGAATTTCATTTCATGACTTTTCCATGACGTCCATGAACTGAATTTCATTTCATGACTTTTCCATGACGTCCATGAACTGAATTTCATTTCATGACTTTTCCACGACGTTCATGATATCTGCCAATCGAAAATGAGTTGAGTGAAAGATTACTTTCCTCAATATAACCACATTTAAAAGTGACCAACTCACTTGGACCAACTACAAGCTTCCTAATTGTGTAACAAAGTATTTAACAGTTTATAGTTCAGCTTATTAAGATGCCAAAAGCAAGACTGTCCATATAAAGTGGAGTGCACAAGAGACTCAGACATGCATTTATGATATTCAGCAGAGTTTATTCCAAATTAAAGAAAATAAATGGGGATTTCTAGACAGAAGTCTGGTTTATCAATAATTTTATAGCAAATCTACTCGTTCGCGCATAAAATGCTCGAGCTGCTTTAAAATCATCATCTTCCAGGCTTTTGTGCAACTCGGACAAACGCGGTGAAAACAAATTGCGCAGGTTTCATTAAGTGAAAGCAGCTCGACAATTGACAATTTCAAAATTAATTGGCACATTGACAAAAGCAAGTCAAGTGTGGCATAATGCAGTTTTTAAATTGCGCTGGACGAGCCCCCATCTAAATGCAGTAGTTGCAAATTACACTAGAAGCATTGTTGAGTTAAGTGTCCATTTTGGACAACTGGATCATGGAGAGCACTTTCCTAAGAAGATTACACCATTTGAACAAGAGTTTTAGCCTTCCCTGGACAAAGGGGTTGCAGTGATCTGTAAAACTGGTTGTCTCCTTTCAGTGTTTTCCCAGGAAAATCAGCACTCAATTCTCTCTTTATTTACCCGGCAGTGACATTATTCGCCATGATGATTGTCATGTTAACCGTGTAATTTTCAAACGTTACAAGCGGAACAAGATTTGGATTTAAGATGAAAGGCAAACAGGAGAAAGTAGAGAAAAAACAACCTAAACATGCAGTGGTGAAACATCAACATTGCACGACCTTAGTTGTGCAAATGGAGACATTGATAAATGATTGAGCTAACACAGTAAATAAGGTAAATCTAATCAGAAAAACTTACAAGAATAATAGCTGTGGATCTTATGGAGAACAAATGGAGAAAAATAAAACGAATTTTTATTCCAATGACTACATTTTAAAATTTTACATAAAGTGAAAGTTAACTAGTTATTGTTCTGTTACCTTTACATTGTTTTGAATTTAACCAATGATCTTTATACCTTTTTAAATATTAAATAAAAGTATTACTTGTTATTGCAACTAGACATTTTTTGTTGCAAAACTGGATCCTGCACACTGTTTTGAAAATGATGATTCATACAGGGTTCCCCCACAGAGGAAATATTCAACTTCCCTGACTTTTCCTGGTTTTAAAACAAGTTTCCCTGACCATCCCGAAACTACAAATGCAAAAAAACATGGCTTATGTCTATGCAAATAATGCAGTATTTACTGCTTATTATACAACATTATTATATTATGAGCAAGAGATACAACAAAATAGGTTTCAGTAAGAATCAGCAAATTTAGATTTGTTTTGTTTCGTTAATATTTATGCCACAAAATTGCTTGTCATTTCTTGATTTTTGTGATAATCAATATACAAAGTGTAGTTAGCTAGATAATTGTTTTATTGATTTGCTGAATTTCCCTGAATTTTCCAGACTTTTCCAATTTCCCAGAGTTTTCCAGATTTTCCAGGTCTGGGGGAACCCTGTCATAATTTGGTTGCCCCCTTTGCAATCATTCGTCATCAATTGGCTAACTCCTCCCACAATTTACTAAATATTTTTATAAATGTAATTAAATAAATGACTTTAAAACAATGCTCAATAAACGAGATAATGGTAATATTGCAGCTGAATAAATCTCGATTTATCACGAACCCCAATACAGTAAAATTGGTGATGGTTGGGGGCTTAACTGAGGTTTTTCTTCAACGATAAATGCCCTTTTAATCGTTCAAGACGATCATTATTCGATACATTTGTCGAAAAATAAACACAGATTCGTGTGTCACTCAAGCTGTTTTCCCCTCACAAATAATCTTCGAAGTTCGTTGACTTTTTAGGCAGTCACTCCCCAATCAAATATTCGCAGAAGGATAGACTTGAAATCAAACAGTATGCCCTACACATCGACATCATCGTCGAGTGCATCAACGATTACTTCAATAAGTGAACGTCGCCAGGGAGTTGCCTTAATACGCCAAACCATCAATTTTAAAGTTTGACGACGAAAATCGACTCACTCATTTCGAGACCTAATCTGGATGGCTTACAAGAGTAATTATTTTTATTTCAAGCTTTTGCGTTTTTCGTCCCCACAAAATGTTTTTTTCAGCCTACTTTCAACGTGCTTTAATCAGGTCATACACTGTATGTGGAAAACTAATTAGGAAAGCTAAATAACAAATAAGCAAATGGATTCATGTTGTCTACACGAGCAAATAAAATAACCACACTTGGTAACCATATTACGAATTCTTGTATTTCCTATATATAAATAGATAAATATAAGTATACTTAAATCAAAGGAAGCTAAATTAAGTATACTTAAATCAAAGGAAGCTAAATTAAGTATACTTAAATCAAAAGAAGTTATTTCGGATCTGGAATAGCATCAGCTCATATAATTCCATTAAAATGCCCAAAAAATATTAATATCAGATCAAAATACTTCACAAAATTCAATGCACTTCGGACCAATTTGTTAGGCGCTTAATTACCTCAGCGCAAAGACTTACATGGCTTTATTTTTAACTAAATCACGTATTAAATTTCACGTTTCTATGCCTAGTTGCTTACAGAATGAGTGAAAAGTTCTGTCAAAGTTGCATTAGGAAATTAAATACAGTCTAAAATACAAACATTTATTTGCTTGTGTTCACAACATGAAGCCATTTTAAAATGCATTTTCAGTGCTTGACAGGTTTTCTTATTTTAAAATGTCTTCATGTTTTGAACACAAGCAAATAAAATTTTTGTATTTTAGACTCATTTTAATTTCCTAATCAAATATACATTTAAGTTGGCTAAAATAAATTTCCTTAAATGAAAGGAAATTATTTCGGACGTGAAATAGCATCTGCTCATCTAATTCAATTTAATATGCCCAACAAAATATTAAAATCAGAACAAAGTACACACAAAATTTAATGCATTTCTACCCAACTTATTAGGGGTTTAATCACCTCAGTAAAGACGTACTTGGGTTTATTTTTAACTAAATCACTTCTTAAAGGTCAAGTGACTTAAGTGACTTAAAAGTAACTTAAGTTACTATGTAGAGCTTTCAAAGCACGACAAAAGTGTTATAGTGTCAAAGATATTGACAGAGTGCAAATGTTAGGTGCACTGTTAAGTTACTCATACTGTATGCTCTTTGCCGAAACCTGATTTTCATCATTATTTTTTATACACACAATATGACATTTTAAAATCGCAGTTATAGCAAAAAAAAGTGATATATGAAAATAACGTCTGTATTTTCACAGGCAAAACCACTTTCAAATTCACTCGATGTTCCAGACGGGAACAAGACGTACACAACGAGTTTTTAATATATCTCTAACAAACCATATTTTATCCAAAGCGGATTTATTTACTCAGGAATACAGATTTCAGCAGAAGGATTGTTGATAATACTCTTTTCAGGCAGCAGATACGTTTTTTGTATACGAGCTAGCTTATAAATTTCCTTCTGTCCAGACAACATGTCTGGTTAGTGGACTTTTTATGTCCCAATAGATGATGAAAAAGTCCAGAGATGTATTTTGGATAACCTTACTTCGCAATGCCTAGTAATATCATTTGAGAGCTTACAGGTTTATGGTTACTTTAAAACATAGCTGCCATAATACTTTACATATTTAAATGATTTTCCTGGATTTGCATGGTTATTCGCCAGAAGTGAGACGCATTAAGATTTAGCAGCAAAACCCACAATGGGAAAGATTGACAGAAGTTTATTGCCGGGGAAAGCTGTAATTTCATTGCAAAACAGGCACTGTGGGGACGATAATAACTTCGTCGTCAGGATGCAAAAGAAACCTCAAATAGCCAGGGCTGGAGTCGTGTTCCCTTAGAAATATGAAAAATACATGCCATATACTGCTGAGATCACCCCACGAACCTACCATTAAACTGTCCTTTTGGCTCGCCATGCTTTAGTACGCCATTACAAGGACCCTCTGTACGATTTTATGGTCGCAGAAAATTGAGAATGGTTTCCACAGAAGGAAATATCTTTCAGAATTAAAATTTCAGCCAGATACAGCTGCGCACTGTAAAACATCGAAAAGCTACTAAACCTTACCAGAAAAATTGAATCTTCTAGCAATTATTTGGCGAAATACTAAGTGTTGTTGAAGCGATGAAGATTTTTAAATTAATTTTAGACTACTACGAGCATAAAAATGATATGGCATTCAGAGTACTTGTAAGCGAAATGCTGCTTTCGTAATAAATAGAACAATGCAGGTTGAAATTTCAATGCTGTACATTTTTTATATTAGTCCTAAATAACCAACTTTTTAATGCCCTCACTCATTTTAAGTAGCTTAAATAATAATGAAAATCTCCATAAAGTATAATAAATAAAATCAGATTGGGAAGAAACTTAGAAAAATTGTACTTTTGAGCATTTATTTATCATCTAACTAAGCTATTGAAAATGAGTGAGGACATTAAAAACAGTTAGCTAGTCTGGACAAAATTAAAAAAAGTGCAGTTAATTTGGACAAAATTTAAAAAATTTAGCTATTTTGGAAAAAATTTTAAAAAGTGTAACAAAATTACATATGGAAATCAGTTTTTATTGCTATGCTGTTATACTGTATTACCAGGCCTTTATGACAACATATTTACCAAACAATGTTATGCTAATGCTCACATCTATTAATTGTTCAATTCAATTCAATGCAGTACCCTACTATCAGAACAGGTATATCGTGTGTTCAAATGTTACGTTCAACTTTGTGTTCATACAGTATATACAATATTCAACAAACTCAAATAATGTCATTTAAACAAAGTATTGATTAGATTAGATGGTTGCAATTAGTTAAATCTAATGCAGAACCATGAATTTTTATTGGTACAAAAATTATGCTTAGCATTTCAACAATTCAACACAGTATACACTACTATCAGCAAAGATTTACCACGTGTTCAATTGTCACACTAAAACTTGTGTTCATTCAGTATACCTAATGTTAAACAAACTTAAATAATGTCATTTACACAATGTCTTGATTATATTAGATGGCTGCAAATGGTGAAATTTAACGCAGCACCATGCATTTGTATTTATAGAAACAATTCTGCTTAACATATACGACAGACATGTGTTGCATATTTCACTGAATTATAACCAAGTACAGCATGTCTTCGTGGTTTCCTTTATAGGAACTACTTCGGGGAATTGCACGCTTGTGTTAAGACGAAATTATTCAGGAATTTGTTGAAAACGCCAAGTCGCGTAATCCATAATTTGTTAAAATATTCGAGTTTCTATCCAGCAAGAATGGAAGGAGATTGGTTGAAATTTTTGGCTCAAACACGCAGTGAAAAGTATATGCTGCGTGCATGCAGTGACGATAGATACGAGTTACATCCTAACATGCATTTGTAAAGAGTCGTACATTATTCATAAGTGTAGAGCAACTCAGTGGGTTTCTACTTCCTGAATGAATTTTAGATGAAATCCAGTACCGGTGGCGCATAAAAGCCGCATGGCAGGGAGATGGAGCCTCTCCATTTTACCATTTTCCAGAGAGAAAAGTTAATTGTGAAAAATACAGATAGCAATCTGTTATTGTGAATACAAGTGCCAAGGGAAAGGACCTCAGAGGCCGTTTTTTGTGCATGGCGGCGTAATTTCTTTGATCTTCAGTACGGAACAAATGGCAGGTTGGGATAAATTCATTTCAGCTAACGTACTACTGCCTACTTCCCCCCCCCTTCATAATTGAAGCTAAAATTGGTCATCAGTTACATATTTGTCCCAAAGATAAAAAAATTAATGCAAGCAGACTGAATAAAAAAACCATGAAGGTACATGTCGTGAATATCTCTATTTGTCATTAAAGTTCTATCTAAAGTCTGTCTAAAATTTTACTTGCATTAAAAGTTTATTAACCGAGATGAATTTCAACGGATACATGTAATTCAAACCAACCACAATCAATGTGTGTAGAATATGAAATTTATTTGAAAACATGATATTTTTAATTTATAATTTAACAAATACATTTCTTACCAAAATATAATGAATAAATTTGAAATACTCCGCGCCTTTGTTGTAGTCGGTGTGAAAAATCCTTTGAAATTTACCTTGGTTAACAACCATACCTTTATAGCCTATTTCCATCAAAACTGCATTGGGAAATTCAGCATAGTCTTGCTGAAATACATATCTACATGCACATGTAACTGTAAAATTCGATTCCATTCCCATTTCAAAATTCATTTCTGTTCAACGTCAGTAATTTAAAAAAATTATAATGATAATAATACAAAAATTCAAGTGAATATTTGTTTCGTTTTAAATTTAAAATGCTTCGCAAATTTACTTGAAATAATTATGTGAAAAAATTGAATACAATTTATCAATGTCACTAACTTCATCTATTCAAAAACTCATTTAACTATAAACGAAACAAGGTAGTAGAAATAAATCTTATTTATGATTTCAGTTACTATGCAATATTGTGAAAAATATTCAAAAATAATATTACCTTAATTGGACTAGCAGGAGGTTAATGGTACATTATGTTAATGATAAAATGTGAATAAATTAAAATGTCCAACTCTAAAAATTTCGTAAAGACTTATCAGACGTTTATGCAGTGCCAACATCGTCAGTCAAAAAGTCTATTTTTTTTGGGTGTTTGGGATAAATCAATTTAAAGAATATTGTAACATGACTGCAGGCATGAGAAAACAGGACATTTGACATTGGTAAACTGTGGTGTATTGGTAATACAGGTTGCAACGAGCGTTCAAAAATGAAGGAAAATGTTTTCTAAATTAATATACTCTGATAACTCCAATCTAAAACAGCTTATATGGTTGTCAGTTCTTTAGAAGGCTAAGGCTTCTGTGTGCAGATGCAGTTTGAACACAGAAATACACCATTGCATGTCTTCGAGGGATTGCTAGAAGTAGCAAGCTAATGTCTATTTTCATGAATACCACTGACGTCTCCGAAGAAATCCCTGGGTGTCACCAATGCATCTTGGAGATCGGAATTGCACGCATTTATTATTAAAACTAGAGCTGAAGCGAAGAAATATTGGACTGTGCATAGTGCTAGGATAGATGGAAAGCGAAAATGTCAACTTTCAATGCTTGAATAGAAGCATTTTTGAAACAAAGAAGAAAAATGGGGGGGGGGGAATCTTATTGAATTCTACCCTAAATGACTCAATCAATCTATTACTTGGCCTGTCAGTTTAAACGAAGGATCATCATAGGTCGTCATTTAAATATGTAAATCGATATGAACTAATCGGAACTATACACGTAAAATGTGTAATTAAACAATACCGTGTAGCATTTAACGGAAAAAATAACTGGTATAAAAACAAGATTGTTATTACTGAGTAAGTGTATTACTTTGTAAGTAATTACTGAGTTATTACTCATGTTATTACTTACTCAGTAATAGCAACCTTATTTTTATAACTTATTTTACACAGTAATAACAACCTGTTATTTTTTCGGAAAAATATTACACGGTATTGTTTTAATTACACATATTGCGTGTATAATTCCGATTAGTCGAATAGCATCCCTTACTATAGAAGAACTCGGGTCCCAAAATTAGCAATAAGGTTTTCAGCTGAACTCAACTAATTTGAATTTAAAGTACAGGGTGAGCTTAATGTCTTTCCCTCAACACAAAATTAATTTTTTTAAATAGTTACAAGTAAGGTATTTTGGAAAATGGTGGATGAACTCCCAAACAATTATTTCTGTGGGATAAACTCAAAAAAAATTTTCAAGTATCAATTTCACATGGAGTACCATCAGGGGGTATGTTGTATGGCCACCCTGTACATTATTCAGTCATTTTCAACATGTTATTTGATATCGCCAAAATGTTGATATGTTCAAAGCTCACTACACAAAAAAGTTCTGCAATTGCCACAATAATACTACCTACTAAGAAATGCCATATATTTCCGTTATTAATACTGCAATAATACAAGACGTGGAAAAGCAGAAGTAAGGACATAACGGTAGAAACACATACAACGAATGAAGCTAATAGTGTGTAATGTTTTTCCTTGCCTATACCTGTGCATTGTATCGCATTCTCGAGTATTTGCGGATTGTCCGAGTAAAAGCAGACAAGAAGTTGCAGAAGAAAGCAGGGAGTAAACGATTTATAGCAGTTCTTCACAAATAATGAAGATAAATCTCAGACGAATTTCTATACTAATCCTACAGCTGCTGGCTGGTCTTTTTTATTTTCGCAGAAAATGCAATTTTTCCCATGAAGTCCGCCAAGATTATCCGAAAACTTATTTCATCATCGCACAATAAGTACTGTTCTGTTCCTCATAAATTAGGGCATTTTTCACTAATGCCCAAATTGACACAAGAGCACACACGAGCGTCTTGGTAAAAAGAAAACAACTAACGTCAAACACCATTTTGAGATAGCACGATGTATCGTACGATTAAGACAATTTACGCAAACAGCTATTTTCAGAAATCTATTATTAATTGATGCAATAATTTCGCGGTTTTGCTCAATGGGCTAAGCAACTTCAAGAAAAGATGATTAACTTAAACAGAAAGAAGTAAGAATGACGTTAAGCAAGATTGATGGCTGGTAACCAGACTTTAGGCCAACATTCCTTAAATCATGGTATCTTAGACGATTCATGAAATAATAAGTAAGGACCTGAATATAGGGGAATTCCTTAGATTTAAGCCGGATTTCTTGAGAAATCCATTTCCAATGAATTTTTCACATAAATTGTTATTTTACCCAATTTTTCACATTTTTTCACATCATCAATAGCCACTTTCTCTCGATTTCAACATAATAAGTAAGGCCCTGAATGGAGGAAAATTCCTCAGTTTTAAGCTGGATTTCTTGTGAAATTCATTTCCAATGAATTTTTCACATAAATTATCATTTTTACCCAATTTTTCACATGTTTTCACACAATGTAGGCTACACTGGCCAAATGCCTGAAAGTTCATCACTACCCACTTTCTCACGATTTCAACAAAACTTAAATTCATGAAAGTTCTTAAATAAGCAAACGGAATATTTTGGGCATTGTAATAGTTTCGTGAATTTTAAAGGTCAATAACGAGGTGAACCATCCATGTGGATGGAGGAAAAAGTCAATAATCGTCGTTATTTTTGACATCTGCAAAGTTATGCTCGCAATTTAAATTCAAAATCCAAGTAAATTACGTTTCTCAAGTAATGGCATTTTATTACATTTCGCTTTCCATAAATATTTTCTAGCTAAGTAATGCGGCTTTGTGCGCAATGAAGCACCGACAGATGCCTGGCTATTCATGATGGAGATCAATATATCTGACATGTTTTCATGGTAAGCAAAGTCTGGTTTGTAGGTAGTGGAAAATGTGATCGGACGTCAAAAAGCACGAAAACTCCATATTGATTCAAATAAATGTCAATTCATCTGCTAATGGCCCTAAGAGGCTATTTTAAGTGGACAATGACCATTCATTCTGTGGGAAGTCCATACGTATGAAAGTCCCTTATTACATATCCTCGGGAGAATCAACGAGCACTGAGATGCCTAGACTAGAATTTTTCGGGATTATTTACAGAGCCAAGCTCAAAACATTCAGGAAGGAAAATAGTTCATTTTTTGGATCAATGCGCACCATAGAAATCGACGTTACCTGAATAAAGCAGAACGTTCAAAATGGTTCAATTCAATGCTTAGAACGGAATTAAGAAACATTTATTCATTAGAAGAACTCCCATTTTTTCCTCAAATTTTTTTTTGAGTTTTTTTTCCACGCATGATTGGCCATAGTAAGTACTTAGCTTATCAAAGAAAGCATTTCTTAAGCTTGAAGCTAAATCTGTGATATATTAAACCTACATGTCTCAAATTTCTAAGATTGATAAAGAGCTAATATAAAGTGAGATATTTGAATTATTCAGGTGACACTGAAATTAAAGTTGCGTTTACACTATATAATATACTTCAGCTTACTAAGAAAGCATTACTTAAGCTTGGGACTGACTCAATCATACTGAATATTAACATTTTTTCTACTGTGTGTCTGAAATTTCTAAGATTGATAAAGAGCTACTTTAAAGTAAGATATCTGAATTATTTAGGAGACTCTTTAAATTATAGGTGTTTTACACTACATACTTCAGCTTATGAAAAAAAGCATTTCTTAAGCTTGGGACTGATTCGACCAAATATTAACAATTTTTTCTACTGTAAGTCTCAAATTTCTTAGATTGATAAAGATCGCCTTTAAAGTAATATATCCGAATTATTTAGGAAGCTCTTAAATTAAAGATTCGTTTACATGTACACTACATAACGAAACGTTTGATATAGCAAACTTGTTTGAAAATGTCAAGCAAAAATCTCATTTAACATCTTATAATATTGAAGACACGTAATTGAGTGATAGTTATATAACAAGTTGTACAACATAGTTAAAAACTATTATGTTATATTACAATGTTTTGATATAAATGAACTGTATAGTGCAGACGCACCTTTAATTTTATAAACGTTCCTTGGATACTTGGGAAAGTGGAGAAAAGTGTTGGGTGCACCATAAGGCAAAGAAAGGAAAAACTTTACATGTACATGTAAGTTTATGGGCAGGCAAAACACAATGAAAGTTTGCATTTGCAAGTTAAACATTACCAGTGACGCTTTTTTGTAAATTACACGTATATTCAGCTTATAATATGTTGTCTTCTTACCGAGTAATAAATTCGTTGAATGATGAATAATTCTTCGACACACTGTAAGCACCAAAAAGTATGAATTCATAGGCCAATTACATGTAGTATTACGCTAAATAAATCCTTCTGCCTTCTAGCCTATCTCTGCCTATCTAGACAACATTGCATTCAAATGGACTATGCAGTATATTCGTGGTATGTTCAGAAATTCCTGAATTGGAAAAATGCCCGGAATGCGTCAGATTGTAAATGCGGAATATTTTTTTTTATTATTCCCGCTAAAAGATTTATAAACTCATAACTTGGATCCGTCATCGTTCAAAACATTTATAGTCGGTTAACCGTGCTTGAAATGGCTTCTACAGAAATTGCCTAGCAGTTGAAGCTAAGGTTATTTTCCAGAGTAGAACAAGGTCGAAGGGGTATTAAAATGCCAAAAAATCATTATAAACCTCGAAAGTACATGTACATGTAGCTCGTTTTGTAAACCGAATCAGAAACCGAAAGAGCTTTTAAAAGTTAACACGCGAATATTATGTTTTTCAAATGAAAAATTAATATGCAATCCTGGATAATTAAACAGTGAAACAACTACACTGATTAAATATTTAATGACAATGTTCCCATAGGGTAATCAACAGGTGGAAGTCAGTGACCAATTTTAGTTCATCCACCTAGTGATTAATGTTCCATGGGTAAATTGCTCATTTAAGCATCTACAAAAACAGCAAGCTTTTCTGGTATCCACTGTACATAACGAAGAATGTAAAACATATTGCTTCGTTATTTTCATTTTCTTTGAAAAAAAGTGCAACCTTCACGAACCATGCAAGCAATAATAACCTTAATCAATGAAAAGCGAGAATGGAAGAAATTAATAATATTTGTTTGTGTCCCAATTGACTTTAAGCAAGTTTTTTTGTAATCATACAATGACTGTAAATGTGTGTGCCTTTGAACTTTGAAGCATACTTCATCTTTAAGCTACAATGTACAATTTTTATAACAAATGAATCTTATGCATAATGCATTTTGGTGTACTCATGTTTTCATGCAATGTGTGCAGGATGGCAAGGTACAAATACATGGAGAGATATATACATTTCGCCATCTGCGGTTTTAATTCGTTTAATTAAATTCATAAAAAATCCAATATTTTGAAGAGTGCTTCTGTATTTAAAATTATGCAATTTAAAGTGAAAAAAATCAAAAGCATTTCGTACTCGATTTCTTCATTCAGTTTCATTGGAGTGGTACATGCAAAAAAACCGTCGATATACTTTATTAATTTATTTGGAGAGTGATACCAAAAATTCAATATTCTGCATTAAATCATTATTTAACAAACGATTCTGCCATATACGCAATTTCGAGTAATTTCTGCAATGGGATGAAAAGGCAAAGTAGAAAACGAATGTCATTAATAGCATCTGGGATTTTGATTTAATTAAACTGTGAAAAAAAATCAATGTTTCGAACCACACTTAGCCTTTTAATGGAAAACCATTCTGTCGTACTGTACGGATGAACCTTTCCAACGTTTTATCGAAATGAGTGTTTTCATGCAATCTCAACTGCACCAGTGGTGAGATGGGAGAAAAAACAACAGTTAAAGTCATCGGTTTTCATTTATTAATTTACGCCATTAGACAAAAATCCAATATTTTTCGAGCAGTTTTTAGCTCATGTTCGTGTTGTGTGCTTATCTCGTACCCGAAGCTACTAGCTTCTGAAATCTAGTCGCTGAAAATCCAGGATTTATATTTCATAGGAGACTATTATTGACAGCCTTCTGGGCCACTTAACAGATTAATATTATCGCCTGCATCTACTATTGCCTTACTTCACCACTAAATTTGACACTTTTTTGCTCAGCAGCACACACTTCAATATGCGCTATCGCCATAAATGCGCCTACTGCCACATCCCATGGCGCAATAATACATGCAATTTCATACGTGGCAAACTTCCAAATAGGTATATTTTACCATCTAATTTTCCATTTAGTGGCGCTTGACGGATTAACTCATCGATTTTGATCGTCTCACTTGCTCCTCTTTTATACGTGTTGTGTACAATTTCTCACTCTTGGTCTTTATCGAGAGAGCATAAGCCCGATGCTTGGGTTGATATCAGCCCAGAAATCAAATGGAGTGAAATGCAAACATGTTTTCAATCGTAGACACTAACATTCTTGAAATCTTTAGAGCAATATACATGTACCGGTATAATGTACGTAGAATAAGACCAGTCCACATTAACTTTCAATCGGACCACCTGAAATTATAATTATTATATTCACCAAGGGAAATACTCTCTTGTGTCAACAACTTTTATATTTACTGTGATACTAAATATAATTCATAGGTGAAGATACGATAACAGTATTACGTGTAACAAAAGTCATCTATGGGCCATTTTTTTGAATAAAATTTGAAATTTAAGGTTTTTATCTTTTCTTTTGAACAAATTAAGTGAACGTGTGGAAAAAGTTATCTTTCTTAAAAATATGTGCTTGCACAAAAAAACATTTGCCAATACCCGGAATCACTGAAAAGACTGCATGAAATTATTAACTGCTGCAAATTTCTGTAATGAACAACATACTTGGTTTTGCTCAACAAATTTCCAGTGGGTTGGGAAGACAAGGTTATTGCATAAACCCATATTAAAAATGCAAGTGAACACGTCTCAGTGGGATTTCATGATTAACTGGTAATTCCATATTTAATATTGATTGCAATGAAAGCCTTTTATATTTTGTAACAAAACAACTTATTTTTTCAAGACAATTTTTCAGCTCTCACGGTGGGCAAAAATATTTTCTGAAATTTAATCTTATGTTTCCAGTTTAAGCTGAGCCAGATTATATGAAGGGCATAGAAACATCAAAAACATTTATTGTTGTATGCAGCAAATGCATTGGAATATAAAAACAGCATGACGCTGTTAGAAAATAATGATTATTTTGTCCGTTTTATTTGTTTTAGAAAATTCAATGATTCGTTTCATGTTCAGCTACTCGGAGCCGCCCAGCTTCAATCGGATTTAGTTTGCAGAGGTCAAATAAAAAAGCTGACGAAAAAGAAAACGAAGAAAATTGATAAACAAATATGACGAAAAGCTTAGGACGTATAAAATATGAATTCCATGAAAACTATAAAAATGACTTACGTGCCTAGTAACAAATAGTATAAGTTGTAAACATACATGTGGTATGGTTTGACGTATTTTTAATTTAACCACAATGTAAACTTATTTATACTATGTCAATGCGTGTTTTACATTGTCAATTTACAACGTAATATTCTTGGGCACCTCAACAGGCTGATCATCTCCTCAAAACTGACGAATTTCCATAAACGTCAAAGGATATCAACTGAATTAAAATGGGTGCCCAGATATCTGATATCTTGTATTACAGTACTATTTGCCCATGATGAAGAGGTTAGTGTGCAGTATGACATTTCTTGGCATTTTATAATCAATCTTTTGTACTAAACGTAATATCTCCATAACTGTCTGACAGTATTGTCTATCAACACTGCAAATATTTTTTAATAAATCTCACGGATATGTAAATATCTTTCATTTTGCAGACACTAAAATCGAAGAAATATGCAAAATAGAAGAATGGTAAACTATACTGAGGCCTAGAAAGCAAGCAACTTCAATCTTCAATCATTTTCTGGGACAATTTCCGTAAAAATTGACGTTTACATAGTGTAAATACGTGAAATACATGTATGTGATGGATCAGTCAAATGATTGAAATTCAATACAAAAAAAACCATTCGATATGGTTAGAAAATGTCTATTTTCAATAGTAAAAAGTTTATCGCAAGTCTAGCTGAATGCATTTTTATTCAATACTAAACCAACAAAAAATTTCCTTATGAAAATGAAAACAAGTCGAAGCGCGTTACAATAAATGTGAATGTTTCATAAAATTTCACGTAGGCATATTGCAATAATGTTCATCAAACACCTTAAAGAACACATCAGCATGCCCACCCTGTATTTATTTCAGTTTTGATGCATTTGGTTCGCTGTACTGCAGGAGAATCATATTGAACTGAATATGAATTATTACCCCTGCGCACTTCGAAGAAATTGCTATATTGCGAAAAATCCAATTGTTTTTAATAATGTCTTTAGCAGAACCGTGTGAATTATAATATCGCAGAATGACGGGTGCGGTAAATTTAATGTTTCCTACTGATAATGCAACCCTGGAGTATTTCATGGATCGTGGATTTGGAAAATTATAGCAAAATTGTCAAATAAATTGGATTTTTTATCCTGGTTTTCCTATCCATAATTCTCCAGCGGTTTGACTCTCGAGGCCAACTTCGAGAAACTTATTGATTTCGCAAAGTTTTAATTTAGACAAGTTTCAGCTGCATAACAACAATGAATTTTTGATGCAGTTATCGATGAACAGGTCAACAGACTATCTATAAATTGGTTTGTTTCTAGGTTTTGTCTTCTATATTTAAATTGCTCCTGGAATTTGAATATTTTCTTTATCTATCATAAACATAAAATCTTACAGAAATCCTACTAACAATATGAAATAGAGACTGCATTCCAAAAGATTGCATTGGCGATTAAAACTGCATTTCAAAAGATCTCATTAGTGATTAAAACACCAATTCTTTAGAGAACCCATTCAAATTTAGTCAGTCTAGAAAGAATGGAAATTGTCTATCGTCTTAGTTCGTTCCAAGAAAAATCATGCTCCAATTTTTTTCTATTTAAATCGAGAAAGTGTAGAAAGCCTGGTGAAAGTGTAGGAGATTTAAAAGTGACGATTCTTCGTTGATTTGAACCAGTTAACCATTTTTTGGCTATTTGGTTAGCAGTAGTCTCTTGGAAAAACTTTCATTAAGTCCTTATAGTGCGTGGCTACACTGAGGGAAATGTTTAGACAGGACTTGTCTATTATAACTATCCATATATTTCCAGCTCATCAGGAACTCCATATAACTGAATTTTTTTTTTTGCACCTCCTCATTGTCAGATAGTTAATGAACCACCTCATATTTGTGGACACGATTCTGGCTTGAGATCATGAAAATACACTGTACAGCTAAAAGAACTACATGTACATGTATTAATATTAATGTTTACTCATTATTACAGTGTATTCTTTAAATTATTTTGATTCATGCCTGGGCTATGTAGAATTACTTGTTGTGCAGTCCTTATGCTTATTGTCACTATGGCAGCCTCTTACAACACGATTTTAATTATTAGGATAGCTCGATTTGCACATGGGGTAAATTCAAATGGTTGTCCATTGGTCATTTTCCCAACATAATTTGAAGGAACCTTAACATAATCGTCCATAATGTGTTACTGTAGCCCAAGAGCATTGCAATTTGTCCATTTAATTTGCTTATCAATGTTTAGTGCAGAAGTTGACCACTAAAAATTGAGATCTTTTTGCCCCTTGCCATTATGATACTGGTTAACTAAGTTAGAATCATATGACACAATATGGATGAAACATGCTAGGTAAGACATATTACATAACTGCAATATAGTCTTGTTTGGGAATACTGTCAAACAAGACTAAACAATAAATTAGTCAAGTGCATTTATACTTCTGTTACACTCATATTTTGAATCATTTCAGAAAAATAAGTTTCTCGTTCTCCATCATCTTACAAGTTGCACGCCTCATTTATGACACAATGAAAAGTCACACCATGAATTTTCATGCCTGTAGATGCACAAATTTTAAAGCAACAGTCGAAAAATTGGGTGCCCTTATAATTTTGTCTGGCACTGTACGTGTATTTCAATTATTTTCTGACTAATTATTCCACGTGTCAATACATTGTATATAGAAATGTTTCTTTAAATCCATTTCAAATATTACTCACAAATCGTTAACAAAATAAGAAATACCGATATTTCTTTTCCAGGTCACTCGAGATGTGATTTTTCAGAATCACCTTTCACAGTTTTCTTCACTTTCCTCACCCTGTATTACAAACATTGCACACACGAGTATTTTAATTATTTTTGACAAATTAAAACATGTGACTATGCATTGCATATAAAAATGGTTCTTTAAATTCATTTAAAATATTCGTTTCAAATCCTCCGCAAAATAAGAAACACCTTTATTTCTGTTCCATGACATCTTAGCTTGTCACATTCCCATTTGGATTTCAAGCCCATAAAATATCATTCCAATAATTCAAGCAACATTGATGGAGAAAATATGCATTATTGGGAAAGGCGAATAATCCATTGATATATCCTGGTGACCTCTCACATTTTTCGCCATTGCAAGACCTCTTTTCAGACTCCAGATCTTTCTCTCTTTTCTTTTCTTTTAAGACGGTGTGCTGGCGTATAAAAGCCATCCCTTCGGGTTATCTGGCAAACAGTTTCCCCAAAAACCACCGTATAAAATTACTGCGAAATAGTCAAGTATGGCATCAAGAAAATGATAATAAACTGGTTTCATTTCTAGAGTTAGTTCCTTTCTGTTTACGATGTTGGTCTTTTAAAACTCACCGTTGTAAGTACTTTGGCTCTGAGATAAAAAAAGCGCCTTAGCAAAGCATTCTTAGCCTTTTTTCTTATTCCGCTTTCGATTGCTTTTCCCCTCCGCAATAACGTCGTGCAAAAGTCTCGAGCTAAGATGCAATAATGGCCTCCATCATTGACTTAAGACCCCGGATGACTATTGCATAACCTTATATGGCAATCCAATGGCAACGCACACTCGCCCTATTTACATAGAAACATTATCCGTATAGGCAAGACTCGTTTTCATCGCCATGCCAGAATTTTATGGACGAAAAATATATATTATTTCAAAATATAAATGGGAAGCCTCCTTCGCGTTTCACCGCCGCGAATTATACGGCATAATAAAAACCAGCAAATGTAGTTGTTCGCCGCTCCGAAAATAACAAAAACCATTTTCAGCACAAATGTTATACAAATTGCATCAATTAACGAGGAAGGAATACACCTTCGTGATGTTTATCTATTGGTCTGGGCAAGAAATTACTTGCTTGGGAGTTATTCGAGTTCAAGTGGGTGCAAAACTAAATGCACAAATGTTTTTAAAGTCTAAATAGACATTTCTGAGAAACAAACAATTAATTGTTAAGAAATTTGTTTTAATACTTATCTGCATGAGTTTTGCAAATTGTAATTAACGTAACAATTTGCATCATGAATGCTACTATTAGCAGTAAACGGTTAAGAACAAGAACGATTGTTTGAGTTTATTAAGTCAAGTTACATAAATTTCAACGAATGCATAGTTTATTCAGATTGTATGCAATGCAAAAATTACGAAAGTTAAACTGCCCTTGATAGAGGCAAACACTAATAGCTTTGAAGCAAGCAGTGATTGCCTTTACCAGGGGTGCAAAATATGGAAGACGACCCACATTTCTTGATGAAAAAGCAAGTTTTATTCCACTTTTAAATGTGTGTAGTTATAATATACCCAAAATAAAATTAGCATGAAATAATCGATAATTTATCCCTAAACAAACTTTCGTTGCTGACCCCTAAAGACGCAAACAGTGATGGCACAGAAGTAAGCAGCCTGTATCAAGGGGCAGCGTGACAAACAAATGGTAAAGCAATTGAAATATTCAAGTTTTTTGCTGAAAAAGCAAATTTTGTATGATTTTTTAAAGCGCTGTATTAATAATTTACCAAAACTGAAGTGCGTTTCGTACAATCGATAATTTGCCCCTCAAACTATGCAATCGACAATCAAAATTGGCAATCAGTGATGGTTTTAGTAGTCAAATTACTATTGTGATTATAATATTGTCATTTTTTATTTTTAATTATTTTTCTAACTATACCATTTGTCAACATTAACCAGTTTGAGTAAATTTAACATGCCCGACGTACATATAGTAGTCAAATCTTTCAATATTTGACGTAAAAACAACGCTTGTTCATATACCGTTTAATTTATATTTAAATTGCTCATGTCTGGTATAATATAGTTTTACAAGAAGATGATTTGATAATCGTCATTGAAATTTTCCCACTGATGGTTTCTTTACAATCACTGATCACATATTAGTCAGTTTGCAAGGGTAATTGATCTCAGAGAAATTACCGATTTACAAAATAGTTTCTATAATATCAATTCAACAGTCAAATCAAACATGCCTTTCAGAAATAAATTAAGGAACTTCTTTCATCCCCAATTGATCTTGGCAAACACTTCTTTCAGGGGTATCTTTTATTCGCCTTTCATTTCAGATGAAATACCTTTCATATATAATTTGATGTCATCAATATTAGTAAGTGGCGATATAACGTATCTACCTATACAACATTTAGTCCTACCAGTAATTACTGCAACAGAGCATTAATCAACAAAGTTTTTCTCATCTACACTCCCCCAGGTTAAATGTTTAAATCGTTACTTAAGGTGCACATTCATGGTGTTAATGTGTTACACTCTGGAAAATTATTACGTCTAGTGATGAGAAAAGCAACAAAAAATGCAATTTAACCTCCTATTCTGCCACTGAATATATTTTAAGCTGGCATCTTAAATTTGTACCCATGGCTGGATAATTGTAAAGAAAATTAAGATTTGGGTAAGCTTCTAGAAAATATGCTCACTGGATCCTTAAAGTTTAATGGAAATTTGCTTCAAGAGCTACTAAAGGGTGCAGAGGCAATTTTTAATTCCCATATGATCACGCATGCGTTATTAGCATCGCTAATTCTTCGTTGAAAAGATTTTTTTGCGCATAAATACTACTATCCTATATAAGCTTTCCAAAAGGCAGTAGAGAGCATTGAGCAAGTCAAACAAATTTAGGGTTTAGGCAAATTGGTGTGATTAATTTCGGAGGAAATAATCTTTTGGATACGTTTGAAATAAATTCTAATGTTGGGAAATGCAAAAATTCGTAGGCAGTAAAACTAATAGATCAGAAGGTAAGAGTTACATTTAAGCTGGAGTATTGACTTTTTCCCAAACATTTGGTTTGAAAATTAATGACCCATACAACATAGATGGCTTAGTGATAATGCCATCCTTTAATAACAATCAATCTATTAATAGCAGGATTTGCACTTTTCAAGTATAAATTACGTCGATGACTTACATGTATGCAAATAAATCCTAATATAATTAACTATACTGTGAACATAAAGAATAACAGCACTTCAGAACAATAAATTGTCCTTATCATTGAGAATCGAAATTAATCTGCACAACATATTTTAGGTGGAGTTTCATTGGATATAGACCTACATAAACATTATCGTTCTCGTTTTAAAATTTCACATTAATTATTGACTTCGTTATTTCACATTATTATTGCTTGTGAATTATCTAAAGCAGCCATTGTGTTCAATACTACCAACATATTTTCAAGAATAAATTAAGTCGATGACCTGCCTGTATGAAAATAAATCCTGATATAATTAACTATACTGCACGCTTAAAGAATAAAACCATTTCCTAATAATACATTTTCTTTATCGTTGAGAATCAAAGTTAATCTGCACAAAATATTTTTGGTGATGTTTCAATGGATGAACATTATCATTCTCATTATAAAATTTCAGATTAATTATTTTTTCGTTATTTTGAAATAGTATCTGTTGTGAAATATCTAAAGCAGCCATGGTGTTCAATACCATGAAAAAGTATTCATGGTGCCAATACAGTATTTTTTCAATCATGTGCACACATGTGTACATATATCACATTGTGTATATAAGCTGTATAAATGTAAGGTTGATGCAATGTTCTTGTGGAGCAGCCAAATTGGCTTCTACCCTGCTGACATTCAATTGATAGTGCGATCGAATCGGTTGGATTAGACATCATATTAATTACAATCTTGTAAGTGAGGCGTTCACTTACTAAAGTGACACTTAAGGATCTGCATTGGCTTAAACTCTTCACGGCTCTTCGATCAACGTTCGTCCCAGTAAACATGTGTTTCAGCTCTGATTAAAACCCAGCTTTAGCACGCTTCACTGAACATGTTCATACACATTGCCAATAGATAGGCCTATTCACATTTGATTAACAAGGAACTTTCATCCAACGGTGTCGTTGCCACAAGAAAACAAACGTGGTTAGGTCACTCTTTCTCATTCATCAAAAATTTCAAGGATTTGAGCATCTCTGAAGTAGTGTCTTCAGGACTTATGGCGAGATAAAAAACGAACGATTTGAAACGAATATGATTACAGAAATATGGCTATTTCCTTGTACATGCATATTATAATTTCAGCTTTAAACATTATTATTTTACTTCAATATCTTTGGCAAGAAAAACATGTCATGAAAACCTATTTTATCTAAGCAATTTTAAACATTGTTCCCCAGAGATGATATTTTCAACTTTTCCCTGGCTTTTTCAGGTTTCAAAACAATGGACAAAATGTCAACTAGCCATGACTAGCCATGTAGGGGCCTAAAATGTATTTAGTAAGTGATTTGTTGAATTTCAAAGCTTTTGCAAATCACCAGATAATTTTAGGTTTTCCAGATCTGGGAAACCGTGGTAAACTATATTGAAATTTAGTTAATTCCTTGGACGTCCACATGTTTTGGATTTCTTAAAGATTCATATCGTTATATTCACTTCCTGATTATTTAATTAATTTAATTAATTAAATTAATTAATAGGCCAACATTAACGTGATACATGGAAAATTTTGTAGAAAGTAAAATACACAAAACCCCTTGAAAATTAGTTTTAGGGTGATTAGATCATATCAATTTATCTTCCGGAATTTTTCTCCCTGACTTTCCCTGATGGAATGAATCCTGTGTTAACAAATAACTAGCAAATAAAGGGGCCTAAAATGAATACGGTAGTTGATTTGTTGAATTTCCTTGACTTTTCCAACCTGTTGAAATTTACCGGATAATTTCAGGTTTTCCAGGTTTGGGGAACCATGGTAAAATAAGTTGAAATTCAGTTAACTCTTTGGAAGTTCACATGTTTGGGATTTCGTAAAGATTCGTGTCGCTGTGTTCACTTCCTGATTATTTGATGTGATACATTGAAATTTTGTAGGAGGTAAAATACACAAACCCATCTGAAAATTAGTTGCAGTGTAATTCGATCATATAAATTTTTCTTTTGGAATTTCTCTCCCTGATGTTATGAACCCAGTGGTAACCAATAACTAGCCATGTAAGGGCTTAAAATGAATAGTGTCATTATTTGTTGAATTTCCCTGACGTTTTCAAGACGTTCCAATTTACCAGATAACTTTAAGTTTTCCAGGTCCACGTATCGTTGTGTTCACTTCCAAATTATTTTACGTGATACATGGGAATTTTTTAGGAGGTAAAATACACATAACCACTTGAAAATTAGTTATAGCGTGATTCGATCATATCAATTTTTCTTCTGGAATTTCTCTCCTTGATTTCACCTGACGGTATGAAAACTGTGTTAACCAATAACAAGCCATGTAGGGGCTTAAATTGCATATAGTAATTATTTATTGAATTACCCTGTTGAATTTTCCAGATAATTCCAGGTTTTCCAGGTCCAGTTATCGCTGTGTTCACTTCCTAATTATTTTACGTGATACATGGACATTTTGTAGGAGATAAAATAGACGAAACCACTTGAAAATCAATTTTTGATCTGGAATTTCTTGAAGGTTTACGCATTTGTATTCACTATTAATTCCACTGAGAAGCTGTGTAGGAGGTCAGAGCCACCTGTTCAGGACTATACAGTACTATATAGGACGCAACAACAAAAACTAAGAGAAAACGATCGACTGTACGATCAGAAGGGTTGCACGACCCATTGTTAATCCATGAATTGGCATCCAGCTCACAGTGGTCATGTACTACAATGGGATTAGCAGAAAGCTGGGTAGCAGGACGAATCCCCAGTGCCAGGTCACGTATTCACACTGTTGACCCATCAACTGGCAGTCGTGATAGGGCATAATAGCAAGTGTTGGTCCCTGGAAAGCCTCCTTATTCCTCTATTTGCTCATTTCTGCATGGAGTCGCTCAGGTTTAACGTTTGCTTTTGGAAATATGCTGGCTGGGCCATCACCTTTTATTGTTTTCGCCTAAGCTGGTGAACCAGCATTTAAGATCGTTTCTGCAAGCCGTGAAATTTTGCCCCTGCTTCGGCGTGAATTTATTGTTTTACAGTCTACCCTCTCTGTCTTGGGCACATAATGGCAGCATGAAAAAACCAGACTTAAATGCTCAATGCTGCCCAAATCGATATGTTACGCAGAAAGATACACGACAATGAATTGTCGAAATATTGTAAACCTTTCCAAGCATTTTGAAAATTTACTGCGAACTTATATTGCCATGTTTTGCATTTGTTTTCGCATTGGAGACAATAAATGTCGTGTATTTAAATGGCCCTAAATTGTGCTAAAACGTGCACAACTACAAAATATATTTCGAAATGCTTAATCAAAATATGCACAGTATAAGCTTTATATTTTCATGACATTGCTGTACTGTAATTACAAGCACGCATGTAAAACTAAAACGCATGTAAAATAATTTTTGATAAATCACTTGTAAAGGTATTCTGAAAACAACACTATGTATTGCAAGATACGTGTATATCTTTTCTACCAAGAAACGTGTTCGAAATACATATCAAGCATTGATATTTGCTGCAACCTGTAATTGCTTTCGTATACATTTAGATGTAAACAGGAGAATGATAATGTGCATGTAGTACAATATTTTAGTTATTGGTTGTCTTTGCAAAACAATGCATGTTGTGATGAAAATGATGATTCCATAATTTTTCATAAAGCACTTTTAAATTAAAAGTATTCTAAAAACAACATTATCACAAAAACTTTCACAAAGATGTATACAGGAGACTGATAATGTGCTTGCAGTACACAATATATTTTTAATTGTTGCTTGTCTTTGTAAAACAATGTTGTGGTGAAAAATGGTGATTCCAGGCTTTGTTTTGCAATACACTGCATACTTCAGCAGCATATGTGTATATGGGATTAATGATTAAGATTGTTTCTAATGTATACAAACCGTAATTCGTTCACGGCGATTTATTTTCGAAAGTAGTTTCGAAATGAGCCAGAGTAAATTTAACCAAATATTTGAAATCTACAGTAGGATTGAAAAGCACTTGTAGGCCTACTTGCATGATTGAAAATAATTTTAAACATATTTACAGTAATATTCTGTATAGGAATGTTTCTTAACATCGTTACCTAAGATTGGAGAATTAAGCTTATTTGTGGCAAAATGTCTTGCATCAACAGATACAACTTTGCGAAATTCCCCATATAGAAGAAATGCCCCAAGTACAGGGGTGCCCAGGAGTAGAGATTTGACTCTAGCCATATAGTGTTAAGAAACAGCGTGCTGGCGCACAGTGTTGAATGCATAAAAGCAAAATCGAAATAGGACGGAAGATGCAAACCGTAAAATGTCTTATGTCAAGCGATTTAGTGGATTTGAAGATTTCACCTTCGTCCTTGACAAGACAGAAATCAATGACATACAAAAGCATTAAAGCGTTTTTATGCGTCCAGAAATTCGGCCTCCTCCTATTTTAGGGATTTTATCGATTTATCGTATATTTCTGGCCTTTCCATAATAATACATAATATACGGCCATTGTGATGCTTCAGTCATTGCGAGGGGGTACCAAGGATGTTTACTTCGTTTTTCCCTTGAATCTGTCCAGAAATTGTATAATATTTATGATTGATTACAATCCGTGCTGCCAAGTGTGCCAACTCATCGTAGTGTGAAAGGCATTATAACCAATAGATACAGAGAAAGATGAAACGTTTTCTACCCACACAAAAATTGCTATGCAGGTGTCAATAAAAGTAAAGCAAGTGTCATCGTGTTGCGTTACTTTAAAAATTATTTTCATCCATTTTCGATAGAAATTCATTTTGCCAATTTTAGTTTGAGCAAAGTATTATTTTTATACATTCAAATGCTTTGTGTTATGTGAAACATGGTAAACAACGTGCTGAAACGATGTACTGATGATGGCAAAATAAATTAAATGTGCATAATTCAATTCAATGCTATCAGTATGGATTTGTCAAGTGGTAGGGGGCGAATACTACGTGAAATCTGGATACATGTAGTGTAAAGAGGTAGACAAATTTCAAAAATTGTAAAATAGAATGAACATGTTATCCATTGTTATTTTTAAGTTATGAAACATTTTCATGGCCAATATCGAGAAATTTACTGTGCTAATTTCAGGTTGAGCAAAATATTTGCATAGATATTGAAAATTCAAATGTGGTCATTGTATACATTGTATACATTCAAATGCGTTGTGATACGTGAAGCATGGTTACTAATGTGCTAAAACGATTTTGCATATTTGAATATGTCACAAATGTATTAATGGCAAAATAAATTAAATGTGTATAATTCAATTCAGTACTTTCAGCAGAGTTATGTCATGTGTTAGGGGGTGAATACTAGGTGAAATCTGGATACATGTAGAGTAAAAGTCCAACAAATTTCAAAAATTGTAAAATAGAATGAACATATTGTCCTTGGTTACTTCTAATTTACGAAACATTTCCATGGCCAATATTGAGTTTACTTTCCAGTAATTTTACTTTTCTGAAGACATTTAGATGTGAATAGCTCATTTAACATCCTACAAACTTAAGTATATTTAATGAGCAGTGAAATAGTGCACTGATGAGTATTCAAGCCAGTATGTATTTATGAAAACACTAAATCCATTATATTTTAAAAGCAAAATTATGAGCAGGCGTAGACACCATAAATTACTAGTAATTATATTGGGTTTACACTATATTGCCATTTAGTTATACCGATGTAATGAATGTGGCATATTTCATAAAAACTGCTTCACAATATTTTCTCAGAAACAATTAAGTTGCTCTAAGAAGCATTTACTTTGTAATGATTCTGAATATGACAAGTATGATAAAAGAATTAATCTCCGCATGAATTTAAAAGGTAAAATGTGAATTATCAAAAACTTCGATGTTAGCACGAAGGTGATTCATTAATATAGAAATTTATGTTGAAGAAAAGCGTGATGCAATAGGGTGATTTTAATTTGCAAACTTCGCGAGTTGCCAAGTATTTGTTGTCCTATGGGTCTGATCAAGAAGTTGAGACGATGAAAATCATCTCATCTATGCATATTGCCCCAGAGTTTCATTAATAGGCTTTCGGTTTCTACAGCGAGACATTAAAATATCCTGCGTTGCATGCAAAGTTCAAAGGCACAATGAAATCGATAGTGTGATAAAGTTAGTTTACTCTGCGAAAACGTTGGTAAAATTTTATTACATATAGTGTATGTCTCACGAGCATTTGCAGGCTGAAACAGTGTTGCATAACAGCAATAATTGCGCCCTGCAACACATGAAGGAAGAATATCAGATAATCATTAAGTAAACTTGCAATTTTATAAAAATTTTCGAGGTATTTTATTCATACTTCGAAGTTACAAGGCGCATTGCAGCAACAAACAGGAAAGTATACATTCTCAATAGTGGCCTCAGTAGACTCTTATTTTGGCCACAATTGCAAACAGAGTGGTCAACTTCTGATGAAACAAAAGTATCATTGCAATAAACGCCTCAAGCAAACGATTTTCTTGGGATTTCCAAATTAAAGGACATCGGTGTACTGACGATTCCAAAAATATTAAATGTATGATGGACGATGCCTGCGTTGGTTCCCACATGGAAAGGAAATGCAATTCAAATATATTGTAAAATGCATTACGAGTTGCAAAATATATTGCAAATGCATTAAACGTTTTAATCGCAACACTAATGATGTTTACGATGCATTAAATCGTATACTGATTTATGTATTTCACAATGTATTTGACAGCACATACTTAAAAAAGATGTGTGCTGCATTGAATTGAATAAAATTGATGTATTTTTGAATTTTTAAGCTATTTCATTGCCAGTTGTCATTTATTTGTTGAATATTGTAGATGTGTTCTAAATTCAGAATTGGAATTTTTTTTACCTTGAAATTATGAAATATATAGAGAGGCTTTTGATATTTTACATTTAATGCATGGAATATAAATTGTAAAATGCATGCTTCAATGCAAACAGAATACATTACACTATACATCATATAACACATTCTTTAATGCACACGAACTCAGCATGCATTACAGCATACATTACACAACACATTCTACTACACACATAATACATTGCAATACGCATTCCATAATGTATTACAAACGCATTTTAAAATATATTTATAAAACCAGTGTGAAACTAAATTTGTCTCAATCCACCGACATTTTAAAATGGATGTCTTATAAAGCATTTCTAAATGCATTACCATTACATGTGGTTACTTCATACTGTACATTACAAACATACATGTATGTGTTTGTATATACCCACATTCTTCGGAAAATATTTTCTGAACATGTTTTGAGAATAATATTTTGTTTTGAGAAATAATGTTTTGAGAATCAAGATGGTTTTATACGTTGTTGTACATTTGCAAATGAGATTATACAGTATACTGTATACTTCGATTTGAGTCAGGCGTTAGCAATGCCAGTATTAGTAAAACAAGACCGACGATTTCTCTTTCCATTTCTGTTTTTTAATCTAAGATTTCAAAAATGCTCGTCGTTAACCACTACGTATTGATGAGCTTGAAAATGTGCAAGATTTTGGTGGCATCATTTCCAAAGTGCAGCCAAAGCAATGACCAGTGTAGAGATAGCCACTGATGGATGGCTTCCTTTGTCAATAAACGATTCAAGGTTTAAGATACGCTAACTTCTTCAGATATGAAAGTAGGCCTATCGCTTATTTATTCGCAGAGCAGGCCTATTGGCAAGCCTGTTATATTATTACTGTGAAGTAAAGTCATATTTAAAGTAACATGATCAACATAAAGTAGTTTTTCCGTTTTACCTTACATGCGAAGTAAAACCCAAAGAGATGTTACTCAAAATAATTTAATTTCATATTTTTAACATTTCCTTCGTAATGTAACTTTGAAAACTAGAAAAGATTAGTTTAAAGAAGGCTGAAAATGCCCACATTTGCAGAAATTGTTTTACAAAAAAAAATATTTTCATAAACAAATTTGAAAAAAAATAAAGGCATTGGATTATGACACAATCAAAATGTCTATATCAGTTCAATTTCAGCAGTAAAATTTCTATTAAACAGGGTGTCTACTGGATTTGGTATTGCAAATTCCATGACTTCAAACAATGTTCCATGCCTATTAGAATATTGGGCCGTTCAAGTTTTATGTCATGACTAAATAATGATTTTCAGAAACATTATCCACCACTGTGGAAACATGATTATTGCTCAAAAACGTGTCGTATAGGCGAAATTTGTTGCTGAAATAGGTGACAAATGAATAATTTAAAACCAAATTTTGATTTTGTGAACTAATGAAAAGAAAAAAATTCCATGCCTTCCAATGACCCTGTTGTAAATTTCGTGACTTTTCCATGATTTCCACAAACTGAATTTCATTTCATGACTTTTCCATGACTTCCATGGCTGGTAGACATCCGGTTAAAGTTGAAAAATAAGTTATTAAAATTGTAAAACTTTATAATTTGCTATATATTATGTCGCTATTATATCATTTACACGCATAATATCATAAATCTTCCGCATGTAATTGCTACATTGAGAACATGGCCATAAACTCACACGTAGTTTGATAATAGATGTTGATAGTGAGACAACGTATCCAATTAAAAAACATACTAAAATGGCCATCAAGATGCCCAAATCTGACGTTTCAGTCATCGCAATTAGGGCATTTCACTTTCCCAAATTGCAATAACAGCTTTGCCTAATGAAGAGGAAATAATCTGAAAAAGTTGACTGGTCGTCAGTTTGGAGAATGACACGTTGTTTGGTGAAACCGCCTTATTGGATTTACCATTGACATTTAATTACGTGTAATATTTCAGCCGTTATAATTAACACGATGTATTTAAAAATTCGCTACCACCTTTTGTAACAGCGTTGCCGCCTGTCATCAGTTGACAAAGAATCTGATATGAAAAGCTATGACGATCTTATCCAACCCATTATGTTATTACTGTAGATATTTTGCGTCTTTCTTAAGCCTAACTCAAACTCATCTAAATCTAGTCTATTAATATATTGCTAGTTTCATCATTGCCATTGTAGCGGAGAAATTTACTTAACGAGCAAATAGCACAAAGACCAAAAGTGCAAATGGAAACTAAAGCTGTTTTCTTCGAAGCCAGTTTCCATTCTTTTGGAAATTTTCCAATAATTACGACAATAAAAATGAAAAACATAATGTATTCGGCAGGACTGGCAGATTATCATTCTGTGCGTTTTGTGTTAAATTGTGCATGAAGCTTTTCTTGACTAACAAATAACAGCGTCGTTAAATACTCTAAATACGCCTTTTGTGTAAACGAAAACGCATGCAATTTGAGTGGATTAAATTTTCAAGACTAAACAACAGAGAACACGCCTGAGGATGTTCTTGTAAAATAAATAAGATCATATTGTGTTTACTGGCAATATAAACACAAACTCGAATTAGACACATAGTGTAATCTTAACAAAATCAACGTTCTGATCGATATGCACAACGATGTCTGAAAACAGGTGCAATTCTCTATTTAAAGATAACTACTTACATGTACTTACGAATGCAACAATGTAAAGTAAAGACCGCTGTGAAACACGTTCAAGTTGCATTATTTTCACGATATTCCACCAGAACAGTGGAACATCTTTTCATTTAAACAGGCATCACATTCTCAATATGATAACGTCAAAATGATATACATGTACATAATCTTAATGACATCAAGATGGATGGGGACATCTGGCAACAGAATGGAGACATCTGACAACAAGGTGGAAACATCTTCGAATAGGAGGGAAACATCATGCAACAAGATGAAAGCATCACACGAGACATGTTGAAACAAGATGGAGATATCTTAGAACAGAATGTTCTAAGCAACAATCAATCGGAGATTTCTTGCAACGGAATTAAGACATTTGGCAATAAGGTGGAAACATCTTAGAACAGGTGGAAACAACTTAGAACAGGATGAAAGCATCTCACGAAACATCTTGAAACAAGATGGAGATATCTAATAACAGCAGGGATACATCTTACCTGATGTATGTATTTCACCAACAATAAGCTCACTTTCTCAAAATGGTATGGCAAATAATTACAAGATCGATGCATCGTACAACAGGATGGAAACGTATTACAACAAGATTTAAACATTTCAGAGTAGAAGGGAGACGTTTACAACTGGATGGAAACATCTTTCAACAGGATGGAAACAGGATGCAAACATCTTATAACTGGATGGCAGCACCTTATAACTGGGTGGAAACATCTATAACAGAATGGAAACATCTCATAACAGAATGGAAACATCTCATAACAGAATGGAAACATCTCATAACAGAATGGAAACATCTTATAACAGGGATAGAAGCATCTTATAACTGGGTGAAGACATCTTCCAACAGTAGGGACACATCTCACCTGATGTATGCTTTTCATCAACTTTCAACACGAAATGTTTAACATGTAAACCAAACATGATTTGCATCATGCAGAATGAAAAATGGAGAATGAAAAAAGTTACATTTCTTCCAATTTAGTTTGATAACGAAAATCATATGACCATAAATTTAAATTTCCATACGGTTAGTCTTAGGTTGAAATCACGGTACAACTCGAGTCGTTTCTGAAGTCCAAACAACCGTTGGAAATTGAAACCACTGCAAAATACTTAATTCGGTGTTGGAATTTCATAAATTTGGGGCACGCATTTAAAATTAGGGCACAGCCATAATCGACAAAAGGCAAACAGCCATCTTCCTGCTCTCATTTCCGACAGCTAAAACTGCGATAATGCCAACTGGACAATCGTTGGGACACCAAGTCCCGGATATCTGGGCGATTAATTTCTATTTTTAACTATAAAACTGCACTGTTGAGGCATATCGAGGCTTTTGAGAGGAATTTCGTCGTAATCCTCTTATTACGTCCGAATGACTGTACATAAAACGTTGAGCGTACGAAAGGTGGTCATCAATCTGCCGCATGGTCAACCGTTCTCAACTCTTGACCCTCGTCACCTCAACGATCATAAACCAATAACGTTGGCGTCCATCAAGAGGAACTTAAAACACACCGCTGCAGGCCTAAACCTGAATTATTAGGATGTGATTTTAAGATGCACGCAGGCTAATTTGAATAGCGTAAAAATGGACTTTAAAAGGTTGTAATCTACAAGATGCAAAAGTCAACGATTTGCGCAAATCGTAAGTAGCCCATTTCGTCTTTGTTGGTGTCTGAGTATTACTACTAATCTTAACACCATCTGTCATCTGCATTTTAATCGTCGTCATCATGACACTGGATCTTCCAAGAGAGCAACTGTGTCAAATGCCAACAACGCATGCGCATGCAAGTTTTACAGGGTGATGCCAGATGTTTTACATTGGCAAAATCGTTTAAGGTTCTCAAAGCCAACCCTGAAAATCGGTTATATCAACATAAAATTGATTTTCTAAAAATGACCAGTATGGAAGTAGTATTTCTACATTAATTTCAAATTACAGTAGAACCTCCAAAGTTGACCACCTACCCATGTTGACCACATTTTAACTGATCGGACGGTCACCACATTAACTCAATGGAAAGTGATCTCTACATGTTGACCACCTGCACCTCTGTACGTTTTATGGTGACCACTTGTACTTTGACACGCAATAGTAATTAACTCTCTATATGTTGACCAACACGGTCTCAACATGTGAAGTCATGGATGGTTACATTTATTGGCTACTTGCAAAACTTTTAATGTACACCACTGAGCAGTAACTGTCTCCATAGAGGTACAAATGTTCATTTTGAACCACTTCAGTACCCCTACTGCACTGTACAGTATGTGTAATTGCTGGATATATTAGCAGCACATTAGCAATACTGATTCTGTATTATGAACATTTTGATAAGATTATTCATGAATGATGAATGATTACTGTAAAATGTAAGACCATACTGCTCACGGAATTAAAATTCTGTGTCAGTACAAGCCTCGTTCCATATGTTGCCCACCTCCTTATGTTGACCAGTTTGTGACAGTCCCTTAGGTGGTCAACTTACAGAGGTTCTACTATGTTGAAACATAATTCTGCAAATTTACATTGATGGTATGCGGAATCCCGGGCCCCCATGCAAACGTGTGCAATAAACTTGATTCAGTATATGAACATGTATTTGACATTGGAAACAGGATACAATACTTATTATTATTCGTGTAATGTAATGTAAAAGATTTAATAAAACAGCATGGCGAGATGAGAAGCTTTTTCAAATTACAACAATGATTGTACGATTACGACAATTGGACCTGTTATTATGCAGAAATACGTAGGATAAATTACATCCTATATAGAATTTCCATCAAAACGGATAATGATTTTCTAATTAATACAGTTCATGAACCCATTCATCAGGGCAGAGGTAGAGGCTCGTAAGTTGAAATCATCAGCATTGATGCACGACGTTTGCATTTTTATATTTCCTTACCGAGTTTATTGTTCAAGCAAAAAACCTCCTTTTGAATTGTCCTTTAATATTTCCGAATAATAATAATACCAATTGACAACCATTTGGCATAATGAAAGGTTCAGAATCATATATTATTAAAGGCCAATTTTCAAATCCTCGCCCTATAATTTATCGAAGAAAATAAATCGTGATTACAATCTCTATATTGATCTCGGTAAATGGCAAACTGACATTATACAAAACATTCATTGCACGTGTACAGGTATTTCAGACTGAAGTTATGTTTCTTACAATTTAATTTTAGGAATTTAAACGCCTGCTACATGCTAGATTTCGTCGCTGTATTTATAAAATTTGCTAAATGAAAATATCACCAAATATTCTGTGACCTTCATGAGACTAGTAATGTGTGTACAAACAGTTGAAAAGTCTCCAGCTAATTCAAAAATCTCCTAAGAAATAGTTCATTCACCGGTAATGGCAGTTTGAAGAAGAAAAAAATGTCATGACTTAGCTAAACGCTCAGAGTACTTTTACTTTGAATGTAAAGCCAAGATTAATTGAGATTTACTTAAAGACACACAATCGTACCAGACACGTACTTAAATGTACGAGATACTCTGCATGCATCATTTCATTGAGAACAATCAGCTTTCATTTCTTAAAATGCAGGCAAACTCCAATAAAAACCCTTTAACAATGGTTGTTTTCAAAAAAATCTTGCTCTAAATCCAGAGATTTTTTGCTCGACTAATGGATAAGGATTGTTAAGTATCAAAAGGTCATCCGAGAGCAAATTTAGTAGACAGTAAACAACCAGATCATGAAGCAAACAAATGTATGGAAAACGAGAAGCATATGTAATATGCATTCATTTCATCTACAGTACAAACAACGACCATTGCTCATATCGTACACACTAAGTGTGTTTGAATTTATGATCTGGCGAATTTTTCTACAGTATTACACCTTTAAGGCTTTTCTAACTCCTTGTTCACCTCGAAAAAAACCTGACTTATAAAAAAGCCGGTTGAAAAATTGTGATTTTATTCCTTGCTAAATGTCAGGTGATGATTTATGTTGGTTGCGAGACCCCAGAGGTTATCTCAGCCACTAACAATGTCCATCTCAAGAAACGAAATGTGATGATGTGGGGGCAGATATAACAGAAAACTCAAGACGAAGATTTACGATTAGAAAGTAGGGGAGGACAGTAATGAAATTACTGTTGCTAGTTATTGGACTCCATACAAGAGATCTGCGCTGCAGGACAAGAAAATTGAAAGAAATCCAAGGCACCCTTACAATTGAGACATTTCAGTCTTAAAATCTTACAGTATGTGGTTTGTGGAAGCAACGCAATCAAATAAAGCTTCAAACCAAGAATATGGTTCTTTTACCACAGCACTAAAAATCGCCACAATATAATATAGGATATTGAGTTAAAATATAATATTTGATTAACGAACTTTACTAATGACTGTACATTTTTTATTGCTCAAATTTATTTAATAAATAAAATGTTCATGGTTTCTCAATACACTGTAATGAACTACATGATTCTCACCCTCACAAACTGAAATTAGCCATAACTGCATCCAATATTGCATATAAAATGCTAAATATTAAATTTCATTTTAACAGCATTTGATATCTAGCGAAAGAAAATTGAACGAAATCCAAGGCACCCTTACTATTGAAACATTTTAGTCTTACTATGGTTCATTTACCACAGCATTAAAGAAATCGACAAAATATAATATGGTATATTAAGCTATAATATAATATTTAATTAACGAACTTTATTAATGAATAAAAATTCTTTATTGCTGAAATTTACCAATGGTTTCTTAATATTTTGTAATGAACTACAGGGTTCTCATTTTCACAAACAAATTAGCCATAATTACATCCAATATTGCATCCAATACTGCGAAAACTGACCATTCAATGCTTAAACTGCCATCAGATGCAAGCACTCACAAAGCTTTCTTCTCTTGGGCAAACCGCCACCTCGCTGCCCCCGGTGCCGGGTCCTCCTAACTGTTCGGCACATCCTTCCAGTGTGCCCGTGCTATGGTGCCGATCGGCAGGCAGCCTTCGTTCCCCTTCTGGCCGCTGGTCAGCCCCTTACACTGGCTGGCGTGCTGGGTGTGGACGGGTACCTGCCTGTTTCTGCCCTCTTCTCTTTTCTTCAGGTGTGCGGCTTCCTGAACTCTTTTGATCCTCATCATCTTTTTACCATTTCCAATTCTAATTATCCCATCATCATTTTTACTCATCTTCGTATGAACTGGTTCTGTGTTGGCCCACTGGGCCTTGGTCCTCTTCCTCACTAACCCTGTGCATGGATCCCCTGTAAGGGATAACTTAAGGCACTCCGTCTGGAACTGGGATCCAGCACACCATTATGCGCGTCCTTCCTATTGAACCTTGGCCTCCAACACAGCTTCCCATGAGGTTGTGGCCTCCTCTAAGCCCACTCGGGGTGCTGCTATGGCCACATGCTTCTCCTCTACTGTCATCGTTCGGGCACTATTTTGCCTTATAGGCATTGCGCCCTTTAAACCCAATCAATCAATCAATCAATATTCACGTTGTTCATAAGTATCACATTTTGATTATGTACTTTTATGTGTCCCAAGGTTATTGCATAACTTGTGCTTTGAATTCTGGGCCATAATAATTATTTTGGATGTACATTACATATAAGTGCCACAATTGAAATGGTTTTGCCTCAGTTTGTGGGACTTTTCCACCAGGTATAAATATTTTGCGCACATTTGGAGCAGGGACTACACCAAAGTTTATCCAAAAAGTTTTATTATACATGTAAGTTTATGTACACAAGTATTTATCAGTGTTGGCAAGGACCCATTTTGGGAGTTTCCCTCGTATTACAAATAGCTGTCACAAGGAAATGAACAGAAGTATTGGCAACACCGTAGATTGGCTTCAACCTGTATATAAGACGAGGTTGATGCTGTTCATGGGAAGATTACCAAGAAAGAAGTAGTCGGTGATGCATGTGCTTGACTGTAAATTTAATGGTCGATTGGATCCATGGAAATGAAAATTCAGGAAATAGGAAAAAACGAACAGCACGCTGATACGTTACATGTATGTAAGTGTTTGCAAGTGCACAGAATTGGATTTCCGCTATCATCAGGCAGAAGCCTTAGAGACTAGACAAGATAGTGAAGACAACATGTTTTATTATTGTTTGTATCTCAATTTCAGCCTTTTAGGGCTAGTTCCGCGTGTCCGAGATTTCACCCAGAATCTAGAATGGAGGAATGTATTTTATGGCCCCCTACGGCCCTTTGCAAAAGCAATAAAATGACTAAAGTATTGGCCAGGAACAAAAATGTATACGATTGACTGCTGACTTACATGTAGAATTCTCGGAAATAATGATCGCGTACCAGAAACTTAGATACTGAATCATTACAATGACTGGTCATAAACTGTATATGCAGAGAAAGCGCAGCTATCCTAAAAATTTTTATGCAAAAAAGCTGATAAAGCTCTATTGGTTTTCAGCCAGTTCATCATAATGTACATGTACGTGTTGGTCTAGAGACCTCTTTAAATTTCTGGAGTTTATTGCGGTCTCCAAAGGGCCAAAGAGCTATTGTTTATGACTGTGTGACCTACTTCAGCCGCCATTACAAACTCTGATTTTGCAATTCTGCAGGGTTAATGGAAAACTTGTCTAATCCCTCGCTCTTAACCTCCTTCATTTATTTTCTAATTTACTAAATCCCATCTTCAATTTTCCCTGTTGACCAATTTCCCGCCAAAAAGTGCTTAGAAATGGAATGTAAGGAATTTTGGCTGCAAAGCTAAAGGATGCAAGTAAACATCAAACTTCAAGTCAAGTTCTTGATAAGAACTACTACGAAGTAGCGGAAATGTTAGTTTGACCCCTTCCAGCATTCTTCTCCTGGTTTGGTCAGATTATACTCGTGCAATGCAAACGTACAGAATTTCGCAAGCTGAATGAAGAATGAAGTTAAATCCCCATAGTTGAAGAGAGTAAACAAGCCCCAGCACCCTCTCAATCGCCATGCTTTCTTCGAGCAAACTACAATACATATTGCCGCGTATATCAGTACTATGCTCGTGATAAAGAAGTCCACTCGGTAACTATTCCAGCAGTTTTTTCTTTAAATCTCACTTTTGTATCTAAAATATGACTCAAAAGGCTCCTTGAATGGCTGAAGCGCCTTTATCATCTTCCCTTTGTGAAGAAATAGCTCAGAAGGCTGTACTACCATGACAAATAAGAAAACGGAAGTGGGAAAATGCGCTTTTCCGTCCCCCCCAATAGTGTTTCAATTTAAATTGACAGTTTTCTAGGTCGTAAGAAGCGAATGGCAGCAACTTCATTCTGGATTTCAATGAGCCCAGTCACAGAGCAACGCACTGGAAAGGCGCATGAAGTTATCCGAACCGTCAAATTTAACAACTACAGTACGCAAATAGCAGTCCTTTTTAAGGTTTTATGCTTCAACTGCAGCTTATGCTAACTAGATCTCTTGGAACGTATGTTCCTTTATGGGTAAAAATTGCTCGGCATCAAACTTTGCCTACTTTACAACTGCAATATGGCCGCCATTTTTAGCTCGCTATATACACATACTGTACAGTAATACCCTGTTTACTCCGAAAATCTGTAACTCGATAGGCACCCGTGTGGAAAAGTTATATATGGGCCATGTATGGAATTATATATGGCTGGGCCATGTATTGTTATACCAAAAATTGCCCATGTATGGGCATACATGTCCCTACACTAATATATGGCCATATATGGCAATATATGACCCTGTATT
>JAQGAF010000775.1:0-40813 GCA_034687865.1 Kryphioiulus occultus | reverse complement strand
ACCATGTTCCACCTTGTCCCTCCACCATGTTCCACCATGTTCCACCTTGTCCCTCCACCATGTTCCACCTTGTCCCTCCACCATGTCCCTCCACCATGTTCCACCTTGTCCCTCCACCATGTTCCACCTTGTCCCTCCACCATGTTCCACCTTGTCCCTCCACCATGTTCCACCTTGTCCCTCACCATGTTCCACCTTGTCCCTCACCATGTTCCACCTTGTCCCCTATGCTCTTCTATGTTCCACATTTATTCGACTATGGCGACATTACCTGTGTGCTAGAAAACACGGTCGATATCATCCCCACGCTCGTCATCTTTCCACCGCTGTCGAACAATATCCGCTCAAGGCACTCCAGGCAGGCACGCGCGCGCGAGCACTTCCGGTTGCATTCCAAAAAGTAGCACGGTCTATTCCACGATTCCACGCGGCACAAACTGGTAACCTGTTGCACTTCCTAGTCGATGAGCGGTGAAGGAGGCACTGGGGAACGAATGACACCTTTTGGCTTTTCGTCTGTTCGACGGCTGTCGATGACGAAAGCGGTAGAACGTGACGGAACAGTTCAACAAGGCGAGAGATAAAGAGCATGGGGGGCTCCAACTAACCTGTTGGTGATGAGCTGGTCACGAGGTCGGTCGACGCCGATTGGGCGGGTTGTTCGATTCGATTCAGGGAGGAATTACTAGGTCACAAGTTGTATCTCGATAACTGTTCTGATGCATAAACATGTGGTTTTTGCATCAGATCAGTCGCGGGGCATCCCATGCACTCGAACACCACGTAATCCTAGTACCCATCAGGAACAAATAGAAACAATGTTGCGCGACAATGTATCGGGACTGTCTGGAGACATTTGCGAGACTGGGACTGAACCGTATTTAGCCATCGAAGGATGTCGTCGCCTAATATCAGGAACAATCTGACGTCTATGTAACACTGAGGTGCATGTTCAGCTAGAATTGGCTGTATCCTGACAAATCTGGAACAGTCTGAAAATGTGCATCTGGACATTTTTATCTAGAATTGGGAGACTTGCTCGACTGCATCTCGATAAATGCTGATGTCTCGCAGCTGTTCTGAAGCAAAAAACACCATTAAATACTACTCGAACGCCATTTCTACAGACAGCCTCGCGACTTTCTGCAGACATTCTCTAGAGTCCCTGTAGACAGTTTTGAGACTTCGGAACTTATAGGCGGCATATCAACATATTGTCGATGTGCACATCCTTATGTGGAACAAGTTTGAAAACATCATATACATGTATTTGTCGAGATTTAGTCAAGCACAGTCTCCAGACTTCAGATGAACATGTGTTGCGTGAATTAGTATCAGGGAGTATTAAGCTATAAGCTTCGCAATGAAAAACGCCATATTGATTTCAGATGCAAAATTTCTCCGCTGGAGTGTCGTCTTTCGCCATGAATAATTACGACACTTAAATTGAGCTTAGTGAAAATTCTCCTTACATACTGTAAGGTTACATGCTACAAGGTTACCATTGTTTGTACTGGCAACAAAGCCAAATACACCCCTGTCCTGTCGAAAATTGCTGGAGTCTCTTTTGAAACCAGGAAAAGTTGTTGACTGGGCTTCGGGGCACAAAACAATTAATGCCAAACAACGATAAGCGAAAACAGCAACAAAAAGCGAATGAAGATAAAAAGCCAACCAGGATAAATGCTTGTATCGACAACAGCTCAAGCGATAAACAGAACCAAAGCCACATGGCCACAAATAGCTAGGAAGGCGCCATCATTTGTTTTGCAAAACACTAAGGTGGAATTCTGGAAAATAGTTGCCTGCTATGTAATTTCAGGCACATTTGGGGGTTCCAAGGTACCAATTTAACCCGCGAAATTTCACGCCTGATCCAATTTCACCAAAATATAAAGTTTAAAAGAGTTCGGTTCGATACAGCCATCTTGTTCCACTTTGTTGTTAATGCCAATTTAATTGTTCGGGAATGAGTTCCATTGTCTGAAAGCTCGCCATTGAGACTCGCATATAGGTCGTCATGCTTTATCCTAGTTTTATTGGATTATTACGGGCGAGATTTGCCTTCATGTACGTAACTTTGTCGCCATGTTGGCACTGGCAAACACATGTTTAAGTTACATGTTCCACACCTGTTTGTTTTTTAGATGCACTTAAAGTGTTCAAGTCAAGTCACGGAAACTGCTTCAGGGAGAATTATACTCCATAAATACATGTACATGTTATGTACATGAAATAAAATGTTCAATCTCCCTGACATTTCCCTGACTTTTACAGTTTTCAAATCAAATTTCCCTGACTATTTAAAATACAAAAAGATGGCATGCCAATGTAAGAAATGCCATATTTACTGCTTGCTACACATGTACAGTATACAGAGAGAACTGAATAAAAATGTCATAAAGAAACACATTTTGAATAATTAGCTTTTCTTAAATTCGCAACTTCAATATTGATTTCTTCCACAGAAGTGTTTTAAGTAAGATTTTGCACCCAACTGCAATTTGCTGATAAGAAGGGAATTCCCAATTTCTATACATGTAGATACATTACTGTGTGCACATGTACCTCTGTTGACTTTTATATTAACTAATAACTAGCTATGTGAAATATAACTTATTTTTCCCTGACTTTTTAAAGTAAGTTACTTTTCCTACAAACTAACAAACGAAGTATAAAAATCACTAAACAGACTAAGCACTAAATAGAACACTAATAAAACTAGTAAAACTAAAACACTAAATAAGGCACTAAATAGAGTCATGTGCAGATTATCCAAATTGCCCCTTTCTGGACTCTTCACTTCAAAAATCCCTTTAAGCAAACACATGCAATATGTCGATTAACATTTTGTTAATTAACGAATCCAACATAAAGATGCCCAAGCCTGCACAGCACATGTTAATTTATTTCAGACCACCCATAAAATGCACATGCAGGTTTGCAAAATTTATGTCTTTTCCATTCCCTCAATTAACAACCACATGCAGCGCCAAAGTGGTTGTTGACACAAATTCCGCCAAGTTTTCATCAATCTAATGTCCAATCCATCCCCACCATGCAGCGCCATCTGACTAACAGCTCATTTACCCAAAACGATGTTTGCAAACAATAAAACCAAGCGTTAAGATGGATTTGGATGAAAAAACAACTTGGGCAACCAATGTAATAATTAGCTCACGGAGCATTAGAGCATGAGAGGAAATTGCCTGTTTAATTAGGAAGAAATCAGATCTATGATGGTTACAGGCCGTGGGCTTCAACTTGATTTCGATGCACCAAGACGTAATAAAAAACGCTTAATTTGCCTGTGAACTAGTTAATTAGTGGCGCGAGCCAATGCAGTAAGCAAATAAGACATTCTTAAATTCGATTAGCAAATTAACAAAGCAGATGCAGTCAAAAACCACAAAACATATGCTAAGGAATTTAGGCCACGTTTCGGAATGTTCCAATTTTCCATTTCGTGAAAAATTTCACGCTACAGGCTCATACATCGATTGGGAGTTTTTATGGTTCACTTTCGTGAGATCTTTAGAGATTTTTCTTTAATTAAATTTAACCCGCCAGCTGCTCGATTAAAAGAAAAAAAATTGAAGAAGTTGACACACTTTCCACCATAATTTCACACCATTAAGGAGAAGCTGAATTTTCCTGATGTTGCATCTGTTCAAAATTTGAGCATTTCATACCCAGGTGCTGTGCATTTCTGGCTCAATTTTACCTTCATTTTGGATGGTGAACATGGCACATAATAAATATCACACGTGTTTCTACAGTACTAATGTTCTCAATTAGTTTTTAACTAACAACTGCATTATAATTTCTTCCATGGAAATGCAGGTCTTCATTTCTGAGTTAACCAACAACTACCTAAGCAAAATGAACTATTGATTTATTGAATTTCCCTGAATTTTTCAAACTAAATCCATTTTTCCTGGCTTTTCCAGGCCATTTATTGCCCTTGACAATTCCAGATTTTCTAGGGCTGGGAGAACCATGTAAGGATTCCCATGACTTTTTGAATATGAAATTCCCTGACTTTCCACGTTTTTTCCACCACTATTTTGAATTCCATAGAAGTGTTGAAACATTAAACGTAAGCACGTTAAAATACCTTGTTTAGCAATTTTGTTGGAAATGACCTTTCAAATGTGACCAGTACAGTTTTTCACATGAAAAAATATTTTCTGAATTTTTTTTGAAAAAATATTATTTTAAGAGCTGTAACAGAGCAACTCAAACTACAAGACGCGACTCCTGTACATGTACTTTCATGTACCATATTGAGAACGCCATAGATAATTGTTTACAAAACTAGACCACAAATAGTGAACTTCAGCTTGCTTTTCTAAAAAAAACTGTATGGTGTAAAATTTAATAACAATGTTTAAGAGAACACTGTAAGCTAGTTTTTTTTCTAATTCGACCAAAAATGAATTTCAAGTGTATTTTCATGAAAATAATTTTTAAGACATAATGCATTATTTTTAAAATTCATATAAATATTAGTCTTCAAAACAGTGCTGCAGGCAATTTAAAAAAGCCTGATAAAAATAATCAAATTTTAGCACATTTTTTATGAAATTAACGATCTGAATGAAGGGCACTTCCTCAATTTTAAGCTGGATTTCTTGTGAAATTCAGTTCCAATGAATTTTTAACATTAAGAGCGATGCATGCAATTTTAAAAAATGATAAAAATAATCAAATTTTAGTGCATTTTTTATTAAATTAATAACCTGAATGGAGGGGACATCCTCAGTTTTAAGCTGTATTTCTTGGGAAATTCATTTCCAATAAATTTCTGATATAAATTGTCATTTTTACCCAAATTTCCAAATTTTTCACACAAGGGTATAAATTTTTACATTTTTAACTTTTTCACACTGGCACATGCCTGTAATTTCCCTGACTTACCCTGATTTTCTGTGCAATAATGGAATAACATTGGGTGTTCACAGTCAACGAAATTAATTTAATTGAAACTAGCACATCTACATGTACTTGCTATAACATGAAAACATCAGAGCTGTTCTCTCAATCCTATCCAAAATACATATATTTCCAAACCATATGGGATATTGATGATTTTGTATACCCATGAAATGACATTCCAGAACCCCCGGCATAGCTGCCCTAAATTAATGTTGCAATTCATAAAGATCAACTTTACAGATGCCTAGGCAACAACATAAAATAAGTCAAACGAATTTTGTTCTCTTTCTATAGTACTGCAACATAAAAATGGCGGCCATTTCTGCATCATCTGGAGAGGTTCCAAGGATGCAACTTCCCTGAATCATCCTTTATAACTGTTATTGCAACGTTAGCTTTATGGCCCACGTACATGTAGCTGTTTTTTAAACGTTTATTGTGCATGCGTGGAAATTTCCTTGTTGGCAAATTCTGCTCCATTGTCGCTGGCACACGCCTCAGCGACTGTTGCAGACATTTGAGAAAACTGCTGGTGATATTCCGGAAATTGGAGAAATCAATAACGAAATACTACGTGCAATTCAAGGTTAAAAACAGGACAATGCAACGCGCGTCATACAGTACTGTTCTAAGTGCATAATAGGAGATTAACGACCGGTTAGGGAACGTTAGGTGTTGTTGAGAGCAGGGCGTGCAACAATGAGCAATAAATGCGGATAAATTTTATTTACGTGTGATCCTAACATCTAGAATTACACATTTGTTCCAGCAAATGGTGAAATGAGATCGGATAATCAACCCTTTAAATGATTTTGGGCTGTGCTACGATATATTCCCTGTTGCTGCAAACGTTCCGCCATAGACACAATACGAAAGTGGGCTTCTCATAATGACTCGCAACCTGGCAGTGATTGCCTGGAGTTGAGGGGCAGTTAAAGAAATTGTGTTTTAAGGTTAGTTTACGGTAGGATGAACCCAATAAACACAAAGCCGAAAATTAAAAAAAACCGGACACTACAGAACATGCCCTGCTCCGAAATTCAAAGTTTCCGGCGTACTGCAAATTACTGTGCACAGATTATGCACATTTCAACCCAACAATGTATTTGTCTAGCAGACGATAATGACATATGTCCTAGTTGTCGCAATTTATCCTATTTTTCGTTATTCCTTTGTTTTGGCTGCACTATAGAATATGCCCTGCTCCAAATGTGCTCATATCTTTCTAGAATTTCATTTTGTTTGTTTGTTTTTGGAGTGGTTTTATTTTTAGGTAAGGTTAGGTTAGGTCTAATTAGGTTAAATTGGCTTTACAGTACACTTTAATTATAAATTCTTATACACCATAAAAATATTTGTACTCTACTGGTGGAGTCGAGTCGATAGAAAAATGAAACACTGGATACATGTATATACTACGGTATATCCCCTCATTCAAACGTGTACAAAATATGTACAGTGTATAGAGTATTTGAAGCCTACTTGTCAGAATTTAACCCTTTTTTCTGCAGTATGTGTATTTTTATCTTATTTTTTGAGTTTTTGAGTTTATCCAAGCAAAATGCAATTTATTTTGCCTGCCCTAATCGCAGGCAATCACAGGCAGTCTACGAGGCGTTAGGAGAAGCCCACATTCTCATGGTGTCTATGTTGGGACAGGGCAGCAGCAGGGCATATATCGTAGTTTAGCTATAAATTGGGTGCAATATTGCCATTTTGGTAGGCGGATATTGAAATTGTTAGTAAATTGGTTTTGCCAGTAGGCAAATTGGTGTATTTCGGTAAAAAAAACTGCAAATGCTCCATGTACATACTATATTCGTCCCTCGTAAATTTTCTTGTCTTTGGATGTGAACAACCCAAAAGTCAAAGGGATACAAAATCCAATTGGCGACCAAGGAACGTCAGTGGCATGTGCAAAGATCACTGGTTTGGCATCGTTGCCAATAATCCCTGGAATACCAAAGGCCATTGAGTGCATTAAAATGCCAGCATCGATAAGTAGAGAAACAACAATGGCAATCCTTGCATGCAACCTGCAACTGCAAGGACATGGCAATAAGGGCTGGGGGCGACGAACGCAAACTGGAACCATTTGCGTAATTCCAGATTCTGAAACAGGCATGCACGTTTTCCAGCATTCAATTATTTCCTGTTTCTATGTGAGTGCCTGGGGGGCCTGGCTGGTTGCTTTTTGAGGTCAACAAATGGCCACTTGCCATGGCAGGGACTAATCAGAAGAACTTAAGTCTGGCCATGGTCGATGCAAATGAAGGCTGGTGCAAAAACCAGCTTTTTGAGCTAGGGGTCAAGCCAGTTGATCGAGGAAGACAGCACAAAAGAAACTGTTTTTGAAGGAGGTAAACAATGGCCTGTTTTCTTCTTTTCGTGTTCCTCGTCGAGGTAAATCACCAGGTTCCACCAAATTCCAATCTGGCTGATTGCATGCCTTGCCAAGCGCAGCCATTTGTGCAATTGCCTCAACCATGGCTTTTATGAGCAATTCACAACGTGAATGAATTTCATTCACTGCCTTTTTTTGGATGCAACTTGAGGGCAACCATAAAGTCAGGCTCCAAAATGGTCTTTGACATGCTAAATAATTAAGCAACCTTAAACCAAGACACTTTACGTCGTTTACATGCAGAAATAAATTGCACTTACAGTAAATCTTATGTAAGTTGACTACCCAAGGGACTGTCTGAAAGTGGTCAATATAAGGAGGTGGTCAACAATGGTACGAGACTATCATGACTATAGGTCTACTGACATAGGATTTTAATTCCATGAACTGCATGTACTGCTCTTACTTTTTACAGTAATCATTCATGAACAATCTTATTAAAATGTTCATAATAAACAACCAGTATTGCTAATGTGCTGCAAATTTATCCAGCAATTACCCGTACCGTACATTAGTACTGGAGTTTTAATGCAGAAACACTGCAGTGTACTTAGAAATGTTATTATGTGAGATTAGAAATCATATCCAGAACTTTATCCTACCTGTTGTGGTAATAAACAGCAAAAATCTATAATAAAATTCTGCAATGTTTTATTTTTGAGTTTTCAATTAAAAAGGAAATTGCCCCCTATTTACTGACAAGCCCCCTTTATACTGAAGTGGTTCAAATGTACTCTTCTATATCTATAGAGAAAGTTACTGTTCAGGGGTGTGCAATGTAAGTTTTGCAAGCAGCCAATACATTTAATCATCCATTTGACACCATGCTGTTCAACATTCAGAGAGGGGATAACTATTGTCTATCATAGTCCAAGTGATCTGGCAACATAAAACATACGAAGGTGCAGGTGGTCAACAAGTAGAGGTCACCTTACATTGAGTTAATGTGGCGACCGCGTTCGGTAAGTTAAAATGTGGTCAACATAGAGAGGTGGTCAAACCACAAATTTCCACATAGTTGCCTGTCATCTGTTGATTTTTGTGTCCACCAATAACTATAGCTGTGTAACATTTACTCTTGATTTGTTGAATTTTCTGAACTTTTTTCATTTTTCCTGACTTTTCCAGGTCTGATGGAAAGTTGCATCAGGAAAACCAGACATCACCACCTCGTGGGCAAATTTGGAAGCTACCATTTTACAATGATGGTGGTTGTATCCACCCTAATGCGGTGGTAATTGCCGATTAAATTAGGTTGATGGATTACACCCCCTTACCACACGGTATTCAGTTACTGATAGGCGGGTACTGAGTTGAATTGAATTGAATCTGGGTTCAGAATTATTACCCCACAATAACAGGTAACACGAAGTTATATGTTCGTCTCGAGTTAAGTCAGTTAAGTTATTTACATGGCCCTTGTGACTTAGCTTAAGTTACGTGTCTGAAATGTCTTAAATCAAACCACCCCCATTCTGATTCTCAAATCAAGTAAAAGTACATGTAGGTAAAACAGGTTTGCATTTCGTGACAACCTAAGGTTGATTTAATTATGTTAACTTAAAGTCTGCATGTAACCTTAGTGACTGTCAACCGCCAACGACAGCCATGGTCTTGTACATGCAAGACATACTAACCAGAATTGTTAGGTTTATTTATTGTTATTTGTTGTTAGGTTATTGTTTATTTATTTTTCTCAGTCTCAAGTTCACAACCCCTCCCAAATTAATATTTGTACATGGTTATGATCGTATAATTTGTCGAGTATACAAGGTGACCAGCCACCAAACCTGCCATACCAGAAATTCGAAATAAATTCAATGAAACGTTAACCTTTTTTACATCAATCTCGTCCTTCTATCATATGCAGATTAGGAGTTTGAAAGTCAAATATCATTACATCAAGGACCAACTATAATGACATTTGGACAAGAGATCTCAGATGCTCCATGGCAGCTAGGCTTAATTCCCATACCATTACACTTAGATTTTCTGATTTCCTAAGCATTTTCAAAAATATTCGCCTATGACCCTTTTGTCACCCTGTATGTAATAGTGTATCAGTGTCATTTAGGTTCGTTAAGACATTCAACGATTCCAGTTGAAGTCATGATGGTGCCTTCAGAATCAGAAGATGCCTACAGCATGTTAAAGGCACCTGAAAATCAATAGGCGACGTTGCCATGGGCTTTTGAGTGTGTTGTATAACTGATCATTTTTATTACCCAAAATAGAGCCATCAACGACTTCAATTTGGTCGATTTTAAACCCACGTGCCTTTTACGACATTCCCCCAATTCCAAATATCACGTTTTTTCGACCACAACATCAACCGACCTCACCTACAAATTTATCAGAATATGATACAAGTTCATAAACTCACAACCAATAGCCCTCATTCGGAAATTATAAAAGTTGTTGCTGTTGTTTTCTGATACAGTGAAACCTCTCTATGTCGGACACTTTGGTGCATTTCAGGTGTCCGAGTTATAGAGTTTGCTGAGTTTTCGAAAAAAAAAATTGAAGCTTATATAAATTTACATGTATTTAATAATAGTACATTAATTTTCTCCAATATGAAGGATTCTCGTCACAGCGTAGTGTTGGAAGAATAAAAAGCCATTTAGTCAACATGAGGAGTCACGTGATTCAGATTCCAGGGTTCCCACTCGGGTAAAATTTTAAACTTGCCTGGTTTTCCAGGTTTTTGAAAAAAAAATCCCTGGCTTCATCAAAAGTTGTCTATTGAAAAAATTCAAACAAAATTCCCCAATTACAGGTAATTTAATTTAACACTTCAAAATTTTATAATCTTAAATGTTCTTTCTCAAATCAGCAATCTCATTCTATCGCATAATTAACTGTGACTAGATATGCCCTCTTTTGAGCAACATGACAAACAAATTCTATTCATCATTTGAGATCACAGCAATTCAAGGATGGCATTATCGCTGACACAACTTTCCATGACTTTTTCATGAAAATTTGAAATTTCCCTGACTATTGCAGGTTGTTCCAATTTCCCTGGCTTTTCCAGGTCAGTGGGAACCCTGGATGCGTTTCGTGACCCCACAATAGAAAACTCAGTTCCAAGTGCCTTAGATCCAAGTCACGTAGATTTTTCCCGAACATGACTAGGGAACGTACTCTCCATAGAGGTACAGGACATTTTGCCAAAATGAACCATTTCTGTCTGTGTGGAAACAAATGTTGTCCGACATGCAAGGTTTTTTTCATCGGTGCATGAAACACTGTCAACTTACGAGTTACGGTTTGTCCCTAATGTTAATTCTATGGCACACTCCCGGTGCAGAGAAAAACTGTCCAACATAATGGGGGTCCGACTTATAGATGTGTCCCACTAATAGGGGCTGCCCCTAATGTCAATTCTATGGCACGCTCCCGGTGCAGAAAAAACTGTCCAACATAATGGAGTGTCCGACTTATAGAGGTGTCCAACTAGCGGAGTTGCACCATATATCACATGCATGATTCAAAATCAAGATCCCAGAACAGAATGACAGAAATCTTCTTACCTGAGGTGGACTTATCCTGGGCTTCTTTGGCTTGTCCTCCTTGATGGTCTGGAAGAGCTCTTTATTCTTCCGGTTCTTGTCGAGCTCTTCAGTGATCAGCCGGTTGTCTTTCTCCTTCTCGTTCTTGGTTGCCACGTCCTTGCCATGCTCCAGGACGCTGATGTCCTTCTTGAAGTTGGCCTTGCCAAGCAAGGTGGTGTGTTGCACCGCATATGTGGGATTGGCAACGATGAAATGGGAATGGATTTCAACTTTGGGATGTTGACTCTTGATTTCTGGCTTGGGCATAGCCGGTTTGGGGGGCAGCAGCTTTGGGGGTTCGAACCTGGGGGGAGCCCCCAGTTGGACCACGGGTACCAGGGGGCGCCTCAGTGCCTTTGCCTTCTGGTCAACCTTGTCGTTCCGCTTGACAATGGCTGGTGGGGGCGAGCAGAAGTCCGGCAAGGAGCAGACAGAGATGGTGACAGCCCCATTGCTGCAGATGTCAGAGGAAGAGGACAGGGAGCCAGAAGTCTGAAAGTAAAAAAGATGGAACTGTAGCCTTGAGAACTTTAGAATATGATTTCATTTTATTCAACTCATTACCCTACTATCAGCAAAGAAGTCATGGGGTATAGCAGGGTTCCCCGGCGATGACATTTTCAACTTCCCTAATTTTGCAGGTGCTAAAACAAATTTCCCTGACCACCCTAACCAATGAAAATACAAAAAGGTGACATGCCAATGTGTGGAATGCTTGAGAAGATGATTTGATTCAATTCAACTCAGTACCCTACTATCAGCAAAGCTGTCGTGGGATATAGCAGGGTTCCCCAGAGATGACATTTTCAACTTTCCTGACTTTTACAGGTGTAAACCAGTTATTACATTTGTGACTATGATTTCCGGAACACCCTGTATAAACAGGACATACCGGTAGAACACAAATTTTCACAAGGAAACTTCAAATTTTGACTAGTTTTTTGTCAATTTCTTTTACGCCCCCTGATTGACAATTTTTCCAAAATAAAGATCAAAGCAATGAAAATTGTAGATGCTGTTGAGTTCAATTCAATGCAAAATACCCACATGAGATAAAATTGATTGGGAACTGGTCAAAATTGATAACTGATGATAAATTGGTAATAAACATATTCCATGATGACTGCTGGCCATGGATATGGAATATCCTGGCCATATCTGTAATTTCTCAAACTGTCACTTGGAAATTCCAGCGCGACGAGAGCGTCACCTTGATGATCAAGGTTCTTCAGTGGGACACACTGAGATCCAGACGGGATGTTTTTAGCGTGAATCTTTTTGAAAAGTTTACTTTACTCCAAAATGCGAATTTGGTGGAGGGAATTTTTAAACGAAACCACCAAGGTGGTAGAACTTGTCATGCCAAACCGTTTATGGAATTGCATGCCCATACGGATTCTTACTATTGGTCTTACTTTCTGCGTGCCATTCGACGTTGAAATTCTCTTCCAAAGGATAGCCTTATGCTTCAAGAAATTCAATTTGAGAATGATGTCTTGGTGGAACCCACCGAATCTTAATTTGGGTTGATGGACTACATCCCCTACCACATGGTATTAAATTACTGACAGTAGGGTACTGAGTTGAATTGAATTGGTGCCTGTCATCAAAGTATTAGAAAAAGCGGAATTTGTGAGGCGGAAACTAAAAGTGGTTCCCATTTTCATCATTAGGTGGCGCCGGGGGACTGTTGCTTTCCCACTTTACAGCTGAGCAGCCATGCATGCAATAATCGCATCAAGATTTTTGCCTTTTTTTAAACTGTGGCACCAGTGTCACAAACATGCTTTCAGGTATGCAATGCTAGTTTTTAATTAATGGAGTGAAAATAAAAAAATTACCAAAACTACTTTCTGGATTTTTAAAATAAAAATGATATATGATGACGATGAGAAACCAACAGGAAGTGATTGTTAGCTATTTCATTATTTTGGCACTTTCAGTATTAGGTAAAAAAGTGGCACGATTTTAACTGTATTTAAATTTAGAAAACTACGTTAATATACGATATAAATCTACTGCTCTGTAACTTAATTAAATTCAAAAGCTGAGGTTTTCTGCTTTTTTTGAAGACGTATTGCCATGTTTACACCAGTGATCCCCCAGAGATGAAATATGGCAGAGAAGAATAATGGCATAAGTCAATATTCGGAATGCAATATTCACTTGATTTTTGTGTTAAGTAAAATGTAAGACCGGTTTGTTGCATGAATGTCCTGATTTTTTAAAAAGTTTTTTTTTTACTTTTCCAGGTTTTTTTCCAATTTCCCTGACATTTCCAGGTATTCCAGGTTTTCTATGTCTGGGGAGTTGCATATTAAAATGGAAACACTTGCAACAGATGAGTTGCATTTGGCGTTTTACCCAAATACATGTACAGTCTCAATCTTTCTTGGAATTGACTCTTACAAGCTTTGAAACATTCTTGTCATACAGTGTACATGTACAGTCAGTAGATGGAAAACAGCAAATTTAAGATTTGTTTTAAATTGACAATTTTACTATAAATTTCTTCCACAGAACTACTTGACATCTCTTGCTTTTTTGTGATAATCAATCACCAGCTAAATAAAATGTCTCATCGATTTGTTGAATTTCCCTGACTTTTTCAAAGTAAATGCATTTTCCCGGACTTTTTCAAAGTAAATTTATTTTCCCTGACTTTTTCAAAGTAAATTTATTTTCCCTGACTTTTCCAAAGTAAATTTATTTTCCCTGACTTTTTCAAAGTTTCTCTGACTTTTCCATGCCTTTTCCAATTTTCCTGACTGTTCCAGGCCTTTTCCAACTTCCCTGACTGTTCCAGGCCTCTACCAATTTCCCTGACATTTCCAGGTCAGGGCACTGCATATTAAAATGGAAGCACTTTTTTACCCAAATTTATACCCAAATACATGTACCGCCTCAATCTTTCTTTGAATTGACTCTTGCAATCACCAGCTAAGTAAAATGTATCATTGATTTACTGAATTTCCCTGACTTTTTCAAAATTGAATGCAATTTCCCAGACCTTTTCATAGTTTCTCTGACTTTTCCAGGCCTTTTCCAATTACCCTGACTGTTCCAGGCCTGTTTCAATTTCCCTGACATTTCCATGTATTCCATGTTTTCTAGGTCTGGAGAGATGCATATTAAAACGGAAACATTTGCAACAGATGAGTTGCATTTGACGTTGTTACCCAAATACGTGTACAGCCTCAATTCTTCTTGTAATTGACTCTTACAAGTTTTGAACCTTCTCTAATGTATTTTTGTATTATTCAATGATACTTAAGAACATCTCCAATTTGTTCAAGAGATTTTGGGGTAACAAACCTAGCTCAATAATGCTAAAAACTGTGACATTACCTTCTTCTTCTGCTTGGCCACTGGTAGTCCAGGCTGAGAGATCTCCTCCAGGTAGTTGGCGGGGGCGTAAAAGGGCCTTTTATCCCCATCCCTTATCACCTGCCACCAGTCGCCATTGGTCTTCTTGAGCAACAGGAACTCCTCAGCCTCCCGCATCCACACTTTCTTGCCATCTTCAGTCCTGTAGTCGAAGTCGTACAAAGCCTGCACATACACTTCAGGGGGACTACACATGGCTGAAGAAACGGCTGTTGTTATCATCTGAGGAGCACAAAAAGACAACCGTCACAAAAGCACTATGGCAACGTTGCATATGTACATGTAGGTGCAGCAGAACTGGTGGAAGATGGTCATAAAAATAAGTACGACTTGTAATATGATTCTGCCATTTTATTTCCGCCCTGAGCTTCAGGAATCGATCCTCAAGAGGTAAATCAAGCAGTTAACGATTTACCCTAGAAGGTGCCAAAACGAATTTGATCCATATTTTATGTCCAGGAAATGTTTGATTTGCGTATGATACAGTAGTTCAAAGATATTCCAAGGAAATTGTTGATTTTCCCATTGCATGTCAAAGAAGCGTTTGGCTTATCAAAGCCACGCCCATAAAGTATTTGATATGGCAAAGTCACAAAAACTAGTCAGCAACCAATAATGTAGGCCTATATGGAATAAGATGTTTAAAAGAATCTTATATCACAGGGCTTATGCATGATTATGTCAAGGAAATGTATGATCGTCAACGATACCAGAACGATATCAGTAGAAATTTTGCATTTTCCATACACGTGTACATGTCAAAGAAATGTGCGGCTTATCAAAGTATGATAAAAAAGTCTAATACAAAATTTGATAGTCAAAGTCAGAAAACTAAAGTTAACATAAATGTATATGTATACCAGAAGATGTTAAAAGATAAAACATCTTATCCATGTTTCAGGGCTTATGCATGATTATCAAGGAAATGCATGATTCACCAAAGTTACGTGAATATTGTACTTGCCCAAGGTACTGAATATCAGAATAAATTTGCCATTTTCCATATACATCTACAAGAAATGTTTGGCTTAACAAAGTTATGTCAATAACATATTTGATAAACCAAACATAAGTCTGATAAGACATAATTCAAGGACACGTCAAGGAATTGCCTAACATATCAATGATGTATCAAAGACATTTTGATAACCACATGTATATTTTGAAACGTCAAAACAATATTTTGTACGTCAGTCATGTCAAGGAAATGTGTGCTATGCCAAAACCAAGTAAGTTTTGAATAAGTTAACTTGCCTGTGATAAGATTTCATGCAAGTTTGCCAATTTCTTGACAAAAATGTGAATTCGATACGTTGAGAATCCCCAGAAATGAAATTTTCAACCACCCTTACTTTTCCAGTTTTTAAAGCAAACATCCCTGACCACAATAACCATCGAAAATGCAAAAAAAATGCTGTGCTAAAGAAATGTAAGCTATATATATTACTTACAGGTGTATAGTTATACCAAGGTGTAAGAATAAAAAATTATGAGAAAGCAAATTTGAATTATTTTTAAGCGACAATTTCGTTATTGTTTTCTTCCCTAATTGATTTCAAAGGGGAATTTCCTATTTTTATACATGCATTTTGTGTTTTAAAAACTAGTTTTATGATATGATATTATGAAAAGTAACATTGCTATGTTGACTATTCATTTTTCATAATAAATCACTTTTTCCTGACTTTTCCATAACTATTCCAGGCCTTTCCAATTTTCCTGAGAAATTCCGAGATCTCCAGTTCTACAAGGAGCCCTGTTAGGTGCCTTGAGACAGGATTTCATGCAGGCTTGCCGAAACCATGTTTTATGGCGGTTATTCTAAAGACACGTTTGCCATGCTAAAGTCAAGTAAATTTGGAATATCTTAACTTATCTTGAGACAATTTCTTCCAAGCTTGCCCAATTTCTTGCACAAAAACATGGATTCCACATATTGAGAAATCGAAAAATGATTGTAAAATCAAACTTCAGCTTGTCATGCAGTATATCCACATGGCATGGATTGTGAAACGTCACAAACATGATTATGCTAAAGTCATGTTTGCCATGTCACAACCAAGTACATTTTAAATATACTGTGTGTCTTGAGATAGTCCTACATTCAAGCTTGCTAATTTTTTTGTAAAAACATGGATTCGATATGTCGAGAGATCGGAAAAATCATTTCAAATTAAATTCACATTCATGACATAGGCCTACATTGTTTTCACCAGGGGTAATTTTAGAAATTTTGTCTTCAGGAACAATCCTCTTAGAAGACTTATGAGGTTATATGTTTTTCAGCAGTACGTTCAGGCTACTGCATAATGCAATTCCCTTATTTATGTTCAACGTGACCTCTGCTACCCCTCACTTTACATTGCAATGGCATAGCATCATGCCATTCTCATGACATAATGTGAGATGCTAAGATTAGAAATAACAGGCATTGCCCAGAACAGGATATGCACATTTGTCAATGTGGAAGTTTATTGTTGAGGGCAACGAATAGCATCCCAACAACAGCAATGCTTAGTTGCTTACGAAAACATTGGCCAAAAATACACCTAGGGCATCATGTGTTTTCGTAAAATATGCAATGGCTGGCTATTTTCTTGGAGAGGATCAATATGTAATATCACGATTTCGAGCAGTACTGCTGCAGGTGCTGCTTGTGGATGTTTTAACGACTGCCATTTTACTGCCTGTCAGCTGCGCATGATGATAAAATGTTAATGTCATGGCCCTGTTTCCATACTAATGCTCTGAAGAAAATCTACCATCTCTAACTCCAAATCAATATAAACCTTTGCCAACTTTTGCATGTCTCATAAAACGCTGCATATAATGTTAAGTGTTGGTTCTTGGTACCTTGCATGCCCAAAGGTCCAACTGATGCATTAGTGACAACTGCACTTTATCATAAAATGTCAGTTTCAATCCTTCATGAAATTTGGGTAAACTAAAGACTAATACCGGAAAGTTGTACATCGTATTCCGAATAAGCTGCATATTGAAAAAAAATTGTCAAACTACAGTGTAACTTTTCTGAAGAATTCGATGTAATTTTCTCAACGAAAAAAAATATTAATATCAAGGCTACAGTAAATTTGAGTTCACTGTGGATGACAGCTTCTGACAAAATAATTAAAATGTCCAACAACTTCCAGGACTTCACTCAAACTTCACAGATTCAATGACTTCAGTGGGAGTTCAAGAACTTTAACTGTCCTTGACTTTCGTTAAAGTCTCAATGCGGCTCCACTGAAAGTGATGTCTGGTGAATTGAATTGAACTAATGACAGTATACCGTATGCTGGCAATGTTTGCGGTGAATTAAATTCCCTCCATTAAAGTCTTCAAAGACATTTAATAAGGTAATAATGTACTAAAGTTTTGACTTAGGGATTAACTTGTGAAATCAGGTGTCCATGTTGGTTGAAGTCTCATGAAGTCACTGAAGTGTAATTGAAGTCTGGAATGAAGTTAGTTAAGTCTATAAACGTCTTGGCGAGTCCAGCCATATTCACAGACTAAGGACTTCAGAGATAGTGCTATTATTATGAAATTAAATTTTAAATTTAACTTCAAATTTTCAACTTATGATGGCCATTTTAACATAAAAACAATGTAATGTCTGGGATAGCCTGGGATAAAGTTCATGAAGTCCCTGAAAATTTGGGCGAGTCCAGCCTCGTCACAGACCATGAACATCAAATATTTGCTAAACTTCAGTACGTCACGGAATTCAACGATTACCGTGGGATTTCAGTGTGAGTCTAGACTTTCGTTAACGTCTCATTGAAAGTGCAGTCAATGTGTGAAATCATATTCGTGCATGTTATATGAAATTAAATTTAAAATTTAACTTCAACTTTTCAACTTATGATGGCCATTTTAACAGGAAAACAATGTAAATGAAGCAAATTAAAGTCAATTAATGAAACCAAAAAAAATTAAGTCATTACAGTCTGGGATAAGCTCGCGAAGTCTCTGTAAGTCTGGGCGATTCCAGTCTCGTCCCCAAACCATGGACATAGATTTTGCTGAACTTTCAGGACTTCACAGATTTAAATGACTATAGAGTGAGATTTTAAGAACGTTGGCTGTCTTTGACTTTTGTTAGTCTCATTGAAGGTCCACTGAATGTCAAATTCAATTTGTGAAATCATATTCGTGCATGCTACATGAAATTAAATTTAAAATTTTACTTCAACTTTTCACCTTAGGTTGGCCATTTTAACAGAAAACATAATTGAAATGAAACGTGAATATGGGATATGGCACTGCGATGTGCTAAGAACTACAGCAAAGACAATTTCGTTGCAATGATGAGAAATTTGGGAAAAATAAAAGGTAATGCGAACAGCACTGCAGAGGAAGCAAGTGCACACTGCACCGCAATCGTTAATGGTTTTCCAATATTTCGTGACAAGATGGAATAAGAGTGGTCATCAATTGCGCTTGAAATGGGGCAACAAAAATCTCGCTTTATGCGAAAACGCACAGTAATCGCAACACGTTTCCCCTTTAGGAGCAATCCAAGATCCACCATTGAGTCGTGGAAGTCATATACAGTCGAAAGTAGTTATTTTAGCATAAAATAATAAATTTTCGGATATACTACGGTATATTCCCTGCTCCAATTGTGCACTAAATATGCACATTTCATTCCTAATTCTACAGTGGTCAAGACTACCACCTTTCTTAGCTGTGGAAAATTATCCTTATGTTTTTTTGGGGTTTTTTTTGTGTGTTTATCGTAACCTAACCAACTGAACTAGCTTAACCTTTCCTAAACCAACCTAAAAATCTAATTTCATTAATTTACAATATAGGCCTACCTGCCCCGACAGCAGGCAATCACTGCCAGTCTACCAGCCATTAGGAGAAGCCTAATTAGGACTTTTAGAGGACAGGTAGTTTTAGGACTTTTTAGGGCATCTCGGACTTTATTTTTTTAGTACTTTTTAGGACCTCTTTGCCACCCTGCAGGCATGTGGCTATAACAGTGCATCTCAAAGTACAGAACGCGACCCACCTACAATATTGAGAACGCCATAGGTAATTTTTTTTTACAAAACTAGACCACAGTGAATTTCAGCTTGTTTTTCTAAAAAAAATTGTATGGTGTAAAATGTAATATTAATGTTTAAGAAAACGCCGTAGGCAATTTTTTTAATTCGCCCAAAAATACATTTCAAGGGTATTTTCATGGAAATGATTTTGTAAGACAATGCATTATTTTTAAGATTCTTATAATTATTAGTCTTCAAAGGAACGCCGCAGGCAATTTAAAAAACTGATAAAAATAATCACATTTTAATACGTATTTTATGAAATTAAGGACCCGAATGGAAGGGAATTCCTCAGTTTTAAGCTGGATTACTTATGAATTATTTTTTCACATTTTCACACAAGGGTATCAATTTTCAGAATTTTTCACACTGGCCACATGCCTGCCCTGGTACAGGTGAATTTTCTTGTATAGTTCATGTAGTAAATATTCCGAATTCCTTGGATTTGGCACGCAACGATAACACGTAACTTAGATAAGTTACTGTGCAACTTAAATAAGTTGTTGAGAATAGAAACATCCAATCCAGAAAATAAGAAAAAAAAATTTTCTGAAAATCTCATTTCTGTTGCACTCAAAATTTGCCCAAAGTAAAAACTTCGTAGACACTGGAGCCAGTCAGGCCGAATACGAAATTTAATTAAGGATTTAGCTTTCCCATCTCCCAGAAGTAGGTTGTTCCATAAAATAATTGACATGGATGAAGCTGTCGGATTAAAATGGGAAAAAGCTTCAGAAAAAAGTTAATGGAGCAAATTCCATCTTTAATTTGGCAAAAAGCATCCTTCCGGATACGCAAAAACGCTTGAGACCCAGAAAGCAATTTAGATTCGAGCCACATAAGGCTGATTATACATCAAGTTAGGATAAAAAATCAAAACCCAGAAACTTAATTAAGGTGAATTTCAGATCATCAAAATTCAGGTCCAGCCATGTTTTTTCACATTTTCATCAGCAAAAAGCAGTTCGAGCACAGGTTCAACGTGTTCAAAAAGCTGCTTGAGTGTGTAAAACCTGCTTGAGTAACCTGGAATCACAAAAAATGCAAAACAACTTTGCATAACTTGTTCAGTTTTCGCCCTGTAAACATAGGTGGCGCCGCACGACAACGGGCATTCCACCTTTGAGCCATGTATCCCAGGCATCCACGGCTCAAACTTGTCAAAATAGTCATCATCATCGTCAATATGTATTTAATGACGAAACGAAAACAAAACACTTGACTGTTAATGGTATCGTCAATTACTGTCATTAGCACAAATGCCATTCTGGTTATCGGCTTTTCATTTTGTGGTGCAGGTTCAATTACCCTCAGCAATACTTTATGCAAATTGCTCTGTTTGTGCATGTTCTCAATAACTGCATTTCCGCTGTGTCTCATCACGTGACGTTCCCGCCATGCCTAGCGTGACAGTAAATTCACCAGCGATTGCACCACGAGTGACAAGTCATGAAAACCGGATGTTCAAAGTCCAGAAAATGAGGGACTTCCTGAACAGGATAGAACTGCTTGTTAGACAAGCACAAAATGGTTACGAGTAAAAGCACACATCACTTACAGAAAACATTTCTTCCAACATTAATTCGTGTTTTGCGTTTATTTACTTTGAAATAGCGTATGTCCATGGTGTGCTTATACCTGGCATTACCGTTTCACCAATTCGAGAAGTAAACAACATCGACAGCTTATCGTTAAACATATTAACAATGACACGATAATACCGTTTGAACCCACGCTAAATTTACACCATTAAAAAAGCCAATTTTTGTGTACATCTATATCTGCCGGCATCTTCAAGCAAAACAATCTCAAAAGTCACCATACAAACGTTAGGTTGTCTCTATCTGGAATAAAACTTACTAAATGACATCATATCTTAAGTTCTATTTGTTAAGGTTTGCCAAAGTATCACCACGAGGCAAAAATATGTAATTTGCGAGATATTGGAATGTTTACAAGAAACCCTGCCTATGTTCGTATTAAAATATTCCAAATTAACATGCTTATAGTATGTTTCCAAGGTAGGGCCTACTGTTAGCCTTATGGCAAAAAATCACCTCATGGCAAAAATATAAAATTTACAAGATACGGGTATCTTTACTTGAAGACTTGCCAACTTATATTATCGGTAAGTCACCATATGGCAAAAGTATGACAAAATTACATCACCTGCATGGAAACAATGGGTACATGTAATTTACAGGATATTTGTATACTTACTTGAAGACTTGCTTGTTTATAAAAATTAGTCTAAATTTACTTGCTTTTAACATGTTTTCACAGCAGGCTACTGGAGAGTTTATCAAACTAAATTAAAGCGGACTTGTAATATCGCTAATTCCCTTCATGACAGAAGTATGAAATTTGTAAAACATTGGTATGTTCACCTGACGATGTCGCAGGTAAACATTAATCTACCGGTACATGCTTTTAGCATATAGCATATACCACAGTAATATTAGCAGTATTGTGAGTTCATCATACTAACTTACATCATAGCTAAACCATTTTATAAAATGTCAAAAATATATAATTTGCCAGATATTATGTTGACATATGCATTTAGCATGTTTCCACCTTAATATTAGCAATACCTTTGAGTTTGTCAATCTTTTTCAAAATAGCACACTTAAGATACTACTAAGTATGTCTAAAATCTGTCAAAAAAAACGTATTATATGCATGTTTGCCTGAACTGTTCCACCTTTACAAGCCTTTTAGCATTTTTCTATGGTAATATTAGCAGTGTCTGTCAGTTTTTCAAACTCACTCACAAAAGATAATTTAGAATGATAATTTGTTAATTATTTATTGTGTAAACACATTTCTGTGACGTGCCATCTTCGTAAATGATTACGATTTCCATCTACTCTACAGCACTATTTTGATAACCACACACTTGATAGCGGTATGTTATTATCATACCTGCAGTGCAAGCCAATTTCAGCATGTCGAATTAAATTCACGTTTTTCAGTGAAAAAGCGTTAAAAATGTGTTTTTCACAACCCAATTGTGTTTATGACACCTGTAATAGTTACATTACACAAAGTAAATTGCACAAATTTTTCACAAGAGTTTACCCGATCGACTGAGCCTAACCATTCACCAGAAAAAAAGGTGTTGAAAAGGCATGGTTTCTCTCAGACCTGGAAAACCTGTAATTGTCAGGAAAATTGGAAAGATCTGGAAAAGTCAGGGAAATTGATTTACTTTGAAAAAGTCAGAGAAATCAAGCAAATCAATAAAATAACAAATTTTACATAGTTAGAGATTGGTAAACACAAACATCAAGAGATCACAAGCATAACAAATTCTATGGCAGAAATTAATGAAATTGCCAATTTTTAAAAAAATCTTATTGGCTGTTTCTTTGTGAAAATTTGTGTTCTATTTTCTGTTTATATACATTTATGATATGCAATAAACATAGCATTCCTCACATAGGCATTGTCACATTTTTGCATTTTCAATGGTCAGGGTGGTCAGGGAAATTTGTTTTAAAACATGGAAATGTCAGGGAATGTGATAAAATGAACAGTTGAGGAAACGTCAAAGGGTAGCCTACCAGGTCAGGTTTCCGAGAATGTTATACTTTAAAAAACGCCATACTACATCTCATTGATAACGAGATGACATCACGTGGTAAAGTTTCGCTTTTAAACGACAGGTGAAACAGAAGCAAAGTTGAATTTGACATAACACACGTATACAGACAATACAGCCCTACTTACTCAAGATGAAACTGACCAGCATTACTGTAATCCATTAAAAATACGAGTAAGAAATGTGTTCCAAGTAAAGTCTAGTAATAATCTGTGTGCACTGTGCACTGAATCACTGATTATTAATGGATGATGGCAGACTACATTGTTATATCACACCCAAAATCCACGATTAGATAGAACTGATCAGCGCAATATCATTGCACCGCCAGTTGTAGGAGAATTAATCAGATAAAAACAAGGCCTAATTTTACGTAAACAATGAATAGGCCAGGCCAAGGATCCTGTTTTCATTGAGCAAAAATGCAGCTCAGTTAATCTGTTTAGGCTCCAATTTGAGCCAAATACGACAAATGAGATATGGAATGCTTTGTAACATTCTAGCTGCGTCATGACACCTGCAAACACGACTAAAATTAATAAACCTTTGGCTTATTGCCCATTACAGAGGGCGCCACTGCTCTATTGGACGTAAATTCTTGTGTAAATTACTTCTTAATGTTACTATCAGTGCATGTGAACTAAAGCGCACTTTCATTTAGGAAAATAAAATATGTTGAAATGTGATTGTGTGCATTGCCCTTATGGAAACATGACATGTAAAAACATGTCCAAGGTCCAATGAAATAAATGAATGCCAGTTGAATAACAGCAAGTTAATAAATCGTAGTTAGCTTCATAAACGTTACTAATTACAAAACCTATTTCAGATATACATGTACAATATGCCTACTACAGATTAGACCCTGCTCCAAACGTGCACAAAAGTATTTCTTTCAACCCAACTTTTCTTGCATGAAAATTGACATTTGTTCTGGCTGTCGCAACTTATCCTTTTAATATTTTTGTGTGTTTAACCTAATGAAGGAGAAGCCCGCTTTTTCATACCCAAGTAGCACACGTCCATTAATGCGTAACATAAAATCAACATTTAATTAACCTCAGTTATTGTTTTGAATTTACAGCAATTCATTAATATTCTGGTAAAATAAAATTAACATGCTAAGTGTGCATGTTTGATTTAATTTGACAATTACTATTAATTTTGACACAATTATAGTTGGACCAACAATAAACATTTATTAAACAATTAAATATGCTGATGATAACATGCAGTTTTACTTGCTTTTTTGAATGGTCCATGGACAGGTGGTGTGGTGTTTGTTGTATTTTCCATTGTATAACACTTCTTATGTTTTTTCACAATTATACTATTGTATCATGGTGAATGATAAATGAATGCCATTTTAATGATTAATTTGCATTTTAATAGTTACAAGAAATGGCATATTATGGGCTACAAAACTAAAAATACAACAGCTTAAATCTACATCTACAAGCCGTTGACAGCCACATTTATTTTTGGTTGAAAATTGGTTTTGTGCTACTTGGGTAGTGTCTACAGCGTAGCAGGGTCTAAACTGTAGTATACTGAAGTTACTAACATTGCAGTAGCTTTTTATTGTTGCATTGTGCATTTCACGAAAACAATTACCAAAATTATGTTCCTCAGCATGAACCCAAAATGTGCCAGATATTGCCGTTAGATGAAACCATGTTTACGATATGCTAAAATATTCCAAAGTTGTGTTCCAAACATATCATGTACGTAACTTACAGGTTGGAATCACCCAAAGGAGAAGAATATTGGATAGCTAAAGCAAAATCTGTGTATCACAGGCAATGAGAAAAACAAGCCAAAATACCAAAATGCTCAGCCTGCTTTCTGAAATAAATGAAATTCGAGTTAACTATGAAAATTTCGCCATGGAAAATTGGTTTTATTACGTCTATCTTAAGAGGTGTTACAGAGGCAAGCATCACATAAACCACCAACCTTTTGGCACGATTTCTCATCATAGACAAAGCTCAAGTTACCCATTATTGTTCCAGTTATTAATTGCACAGGAAATGCACAAAAACGCAAGGTCTGACGATTGCATGGCACTTGAAGACCTGCATCCGGGAAGGTCATGGGTACTCCCACTACCCCGCATTGCACCTTGCACTTCAGGTCCTCCTTCGATGCTCACCGGAAGGCAATTATGGGGGTAACATGTCAGGAACAACTAATAAAGTTTGGCTCGCTTTTTACGAGCATAGTCACCATGCACAAAAAGTGAAACACTGGTTGAAAGAGCAGGAACATGCCATACATCCTTCTTTGGGCCACATTAAGTACAGGAAACAGAACACTGATGGGAACCAATAAACAAATGCATGCAATGGGGTCTAATTTTAAAGGACTGTAGAACCTCCAAAGTTGACCACATTTTAACTGACCACACAGTCACCACATTAACGCAATCGAAGGTAACCTCTACATGTTGACCATCTCTGTATGTTGTATGTTGACCATTTGGACTATGACACACAATAGTAATTTCTCCCTGTACGTTGCCCAACATGGTCTCAACACGTACAGTTGTGGATCATTAAATTTATTGGCTGCTTGCAAAATTTGTCACGAACCATGTTAACCAAAACATGTAACCTGCTTTGTAAACATGAAAGCAACAATTAGGGAAAATCCTTTCTTTACTACATGTAGCTGGCTTTGGAATTCACACAGCAACAGAATGGATTAGTCCAAAACTACTAGGTGAGTAATTGAAATAAATTTATAGTAATTTTAAATAAAAAATCTTGCATAGGATAAAGAGAAATATTTCATCATCAGTATATCCCACATGAAAAGGAAATGCATTTTAAATACATTTTGAAAAGCATTGCAAATTGGGAACTGTATTGCAAATATACAGGGTGAGGCAAAAAGATGTTAACATTAAATGGGTGTTTAATCACTTTAAATTACAAGACAGGGATTTGGTTACAGGGTTTCAATTTGGCACCCATCCCTCTCAATGCACTTATGGAGTCTGTCCATTGTTGTTTGTAATGCCCTCTGGGCCATTTTGGCAGGAATTCCAGCGATGACGTGAGTGATGCGGTGTTTCAGGTCGGCCAAGTTTTTAACATATTTTTGCCTCACCCTGTATAGTGAAGCTCCTATAGTGGGACACCTAGAAGTGGACCACCCCATCATGTGACGGAACATGTGTCATATAATTAGCATTAGGCCCAGGGGCAACCCCTCTAAGTGGGCCACCTCTTATCTCGAAAGTGGAACAGTATTTTGTATACTTAGTGTGATGATTTTTTTTGCCACATGGGCGCCATGTGGGTTTTCCAAAGGGAAAGGGGTGGATTATGTATTAGCGCTCATGTTACCTTGTGATAAAAAACCATATGAATTAGGTGACAGTTCATACTGACTAAATTGCATTTTGATAGTCAATGTAATTTTCCCACCCTTGTGGAGAGAATCCCTTCCAATCAGGCAATTTAAATTTGAGGTTTCTCGTGTGGGATAAAACAACTGATTCTTGGTATTGAGTAAATTGCATTTTCAGTAATCAACATGCATTTACATGGAGAGAATTGCTGCTTCATGTCGTATAAAATTCTGTGTTCAAACAAATTAAAACTGATGATACTTGTGTCACTTTTCAAAGTGACACTTTCGACCATCGAAATGGTGTTTACCGGTCATGGAAGTCATGGAAAAGTCATGAAATGAAATTCAGGTCATAAAAGTCATTGAAAAGTCATGAAATTTACTTCAGGTTCATGGAATTTTTGCCTTTGATTGGTTTATAAAATAAAAATTTGGGTTAAAATTCATTTGTTATCCAGTTTTGCAAAAAAAAAATCGTCTACGGCGTTTTTTGGCCAATACAGTGTAATCATGTCTCCACGGTGGTAGATAATGTTTCTGAAAATCGCTGTTTATTAATGACATAAACCACCCTGTAGACACCCTGTTTCAAATCGCAAGTTCCATTTATGCCTGATTATATTAGTCTAAGTGGCACTTTCGAGGAAAAGTGAGTTTTTATGCAACTGGCTCTTGGCACTTTTCAATGTGTTACTATGGTGTTCTAATAGGCATGGAAAATGTGTTGAAATCATGAAAAAGTCACGGAATTTGCAATACCAAACCTGGTAGACACTGTTTCAAATCAAAAATTTCCACTTACGCCTGCTATTGTAAGTGGCACTTTCGAGTAAAAGTGGTTTTATGCAACTTGCTCCATGATACTTTTCAATGTGTTACTTTGGTGTTCTAATAGGCATGGGATTTTTTTTGAAGTCGTGGAAAAGTCATGGAATTTACAATTCCGAACCCAGTAGACACCCTGTTTCAAATCGAAAGTTCCACTTACGCCTGATAGGCACTTTCGAGGAAAAGTGGGTTTTATGCAACTCACTCATGACACTTTTCAAAGTGTTACTTTTGGGCGGAGAGTGATGCTTTACTGAAAAGTTGCTCTTTGGCAAAAGGGGGGTTTATAGGACTGGCTGCAGGGGAGCACGCGCGCGTTGATTGGCTCAATTGGGGGATCCTAGCGGGAAAGGCGTCGGGATGCAAAATTGCTAACGGATTTTAATCAGATCAGAACTAAAGCGTGACGCCATTTGTCACGTCACAGGAGTATTTTTGCGAAAACGTCCACCAGGGAGGAAATCGGTTCACCGCCGCCCATCCTGGGGCCTGGGGGGAGAAAATCCATGGGGCGCTTTTGACACAATGACTAATTACGCCTTCTTAATTAGAAATTCAAATTGCCAACTGTTTAATATCCGCGTCGGTCTTAAGCCCGCCTTAATAAGTCACGTTGTCGCGCTTCGCGCCGCCAGGGGGTTAGGGCCTCGGGGGGCGCCGGTTGACCCCTCGTGACAATTAATTGAGCCTTTAAGATGGCGGCATCCCGCCTAAGCTGTCACGCTCTGTGCTCGTTTGCATTTTCGTCTTTGTTGCGAGATTTATTCGCTAGGCCCTAGGCCCTCCTCGGCTACCCCTTTTGGCCGTTTAATAAATGATTGATGTGCTTTAACCTGACACACGCTAGGTGCGTTTCGTGACTGTTAGCGCCACCGCTAAGCCCTTGTCTTCTCTGCTACGCACAAATCCGTCGTTTTCCAAACATTTTCTAATCATATTCATTAATCATGCTTGGCGCTGCGAGCCGTCACTTTTTAAGAAAACACGGGTTTTGGGGTTTTGGCCCCCGGGTTCGCGGTGCCGCCACCAGGGCAGGAAAAAGCGCCCCTTGCGCTTACCTGAAGCAACTTCGTGGTTTCGTCACAAGCGCGCAATGTGACGTTCGAATGTCACGTTCTGCTTTCTGCATGGCGTCAAAATGAAATCGTCTCAAGATCATGTGATTTTTCGCAACTTTCGAACGTTCCTAGGTGAGGTTATCTACCAGTCATGGAAATGTCATGAAATGAAATTCAAGTCATGGAAAAGTCATGACATTTGCATCAGGTTCATGGAATTTTTACCATTGATTGATTCATAAAATAAAAATTTGGGTTTAAAATTCATTATTTGTTGTCCAGGTTTGCGCTATCTGCCATGTTGGACTAAAGCAATTACGTGGTTACGTCACAGGCACGTAATGGGACGTTCTAATGTTTTTTGCTTTCTCCATGGCGTCGAAATGAAATCGTCTCAAGATCATGCGGTTTTTCGCAATCTTCAAACGTTCCAAGGTGAGGTTTTCTACCGGTAATGAAAGTCATAAAAAAATCATGAAACTTACATCAGGGTCATGGAAAGTCATGAAATTTGCATCAGGCTAATGGCATTTTTGCCTTAGATTGATTCATACAATGAAAATTTGGGATACAATTAATTATTTTTGTTGTAATCCAGGTTTGCAAAAAAATTCGTCTACGGAGTTTTTTGGCCAATAATCATGTTGTCATTTTGGTAGGGAATGTTTCTGAAATTCGTTATTTATAGATGACATAAACCTTGAATGGCCCCATATTCTAATAGGCATGGAACATTTTTGAAGTCATGAAAAAGTCATGGAAAATCATGGAATTTGCAATACCAAACCCAGTAGACACCCTCTTTAGGCGTTATACAGGGTGTTTCAGAAGGCATGGTCACACATGAAAAGAGTGGCAGCACTCATGAAAACAAACAAAATGTCCCTATATACTGTAACTTAGGTCTGAACGTGACCCGTTTCCGATATGCATTTCTGGACCTAGGTTATACGGGACAGTTTTGTTTATTTCATGAGTGTCATCACCGGTTTCATTTGCAAAAACGCCTGACCATGCATTGGACCTTAGTCAATGCATGCATTAATACATGTGTGATTTAGGGGAAAGGGCCCCTGCATCTCGGAAAATGGTCATTTTTGAACCTGGGTTATTAGGGACATTTGTGCTTAATTTTTTCCACCTACTTTATTTGTGACAATTACTTCTGAAACACCCTGTATTTTGCATGACGTTTTAACCAAATATTATCAGGTGTACTACGGTATAGTTCCTGATCCAGCAAGAGCTTAGACACTGAGAAAGTGAGCATAAAGGTGAGAAACTAAGATTCGTAGGCTGGTAGGGATTGCCTGTTGGTTAGGGGCAGCAAAATCAAAACTTGCATGTTTGGGTTAGTTCCCCCAGCCCTGAAAAACTTGGAAAAGGCAGTGAATTGTTAGGGAAAATGGGTTTACTTTGAAAATGTCAAGGAAATTCAACACATCAATAATGCTTTCCACAAAAATCAAGACATTGAAATTGCCAACTTGACTGTTTATATGTAATCAATAAATGTAGCTTTCCTTACCTTGCCATAAGAGATATTTTGGTCAGGGAAATTTGTTTTAAAACCTGAAAAAGTCAGCGAAGTTGAAACTTTCATCACTTGAGGAACTCTGGGTTAGGTTCGGTTAAGCACGAAAAACAGAAAAACGAAAAGGGTAAAAGACCGACAGTTAGAACAGGTGTCAGTCTTGTATACTAGTCAGAGCCTAAATACTGAAGTTTATCCAAGTTTTCATAAGTTTTCGAAAATCCCCACGACATTGAGAAACCTGGGAGTTCAAAAAAAAATTCTCATACAGGGCATGGACTTTTTCTTGTATGCAAGGCTTTTAATTTCAAACTACTTGTCAAAATGGTAGATTAATCAGTTCTGTAATCGACATGAATGAAAACTAAAGAAAACCAATTACCATACTGTACATGTATTTGCAAAGCTGGTTTGGATAAGTTCATTAGTTTGGTTAGTTTTGGTTATGATTGTTAGTGTCCATTTTGGCTCACCCTTTATACGTGTAATTCATTTCGACAATAGACATTTTGTTCTTAAAAAACAACACCTTGAACTTCTTAATTTAAGAAATAATTCAAAAATTTTATTCAAAAAACACAGTAAGTTAGTCTACTCTCCTATTCAAGTGTTGAAAATACATGTACTTGTAACATGGTTGAATTTTTTTTTCACCACTTTCCTAGAAATAAATATTTTGATTTTAAAATTAACTGTAACAATGAAAATGAAAAGTGTTGTTTTATCCGGGCTTAAAAAATTCAAAAAAGATCAAGGGAAAACTTGGATGTTCAAGGATTTAATTTTAGAAATGGTGTGGGTGCCTTGTACTGTGCATTGTAGTTTGCAAAATGGCATGTGTTTGTAGGAATATGTTTTGAGAATTTAAACCATTTTTCGACTTCAGTTTTTGTGTTTATTCTGTGAGCCAGATAATCAAGCCCATCAAAAACTTAAAGTAAACAACAATTTAAAAAAACATGAGGAAGTCCATACATGTACATTAACAGTAATATAATTCCACTTTGGGATTCTTTTGTATTGTCCAGTTCGTCCTTACAGTAATTCACACTTCACGTTGCCTTTGAGCGAAAGTGGATTGTTTTTGATGTGCCCAAATTTAACCTTGAATTATTTAATTAGTATCAATAGCGACAACTAGAGGGCGCTGCGAACGTATTTCGTCATTTCGGTAAGACTGCGTGGACGCGTTTTTTCGGTTCTCATTCAAAAACGTGTGTGTCAAACATGGCAATCTGCATTCGTGAAATTATTCAGTGTAAGTATTTTTATGCTACATACGACTTAATTTCAGAAATTGTATCAAAGTATGCGTAAGTTTCACGAAAATTTATCGATTTAGCCGTAAATTTCGAGTTTGAAATTGACCGTTTAGTCAGGTTTAACGCTCGATGGCGTCCATCTTGGAATTGCGCAACTTTGTTCAATGCACATAAACTCATGTACAGCAGTCGGCGATTAACTTTCAATTAAATATCAATGCATTATCATCCAGTAAGTACACGCGCGTTTAGTTTATGGTACACCGCATTGTCTAGACCACGAAATAGCAATACGGCTGACCACTGTCCAGTGTGTCCACTCGCGCATTGTCAGCTAGAAGAACTTCGTGTCTGCGATGACAAAGCATAAATTCGCCACATTGATGTTACATGTTCTCACAAAAACTCATTGTCTCATTAGGGGACGTTAGTTGGCAAGGAATGACAGCTTCAGTGTCTTTCAATAAGAGTTTCAATGTCTAATCTCTTGTTCATTTGAGAGCTAATAGCGCTATTAACTCGGATGGTCTAGTGATAGCTGTGTGAAATTGAGGATTCAATATGTTTCAGAAATATATATGATGAGTTGTGGAATCGAGTGACGAATGAAGAGCTTGATAAGTTAGAAACCTGGTTAAGGTTCTATTTCATTAAAGTTTTGAGGAGTGAGGAGTTGCATATCGTAATGTTGTCGTCTGCTAATAATCCTAACCATAAGGAGTAAAGTGTGAGTAGTGAAGAATTGATTATAATTCTGTTTCATAAACATTTCATCCTCAATCCTCCAAAATATGTTAGGGTTGGCGGATTGAGGCACGAGTATAGTGAGGATTTGAGAAGTATGGCAGGCTCAGCCGGGTCTTATTGAGTAGTTGATGAGCCAAATGTGAGTAGAGGTGCACCAAACATTTTGTATGGCTGATGGAAGTGCATGTTACGGAAGAATAAAACCTCGCAAAATGTGTTACTGGGATTTACAAGCTATCTATTTACCTCTCACATGTAAATTGTTTCCCCGTAGCACAGTAACATACAACTTGTTTAGCTTTGAATGTTCATCTCAATGTCTCAACTGTACTGAGGATTTTTAAATCATCTCTCTGAATAATCGTGAGGAGTTTTAGGTTTAGTCCATCTGTACTCCTCCTGCATTTGTTGATGAAACCCACCTGAAATTCATCATGTTCTTCATTCTCCACTCCCCAACTCCTCATATAATTTTTTGAAACATGAAATCCTTAATTCCTCGCAGCTGTCCCTCAGATTCATCAATTCTTCACAGCTCTCACCTTCAGATTCATCAATTCTTTACACTCCTCAAAGTTTGTAAAATAAAATACCGGCTTCAATCCTGCAATCCTCACATATTTTTGAGGATTGGGATGACATGTTTGTGAAACAGAATTATAATCAAATCTTCACTACTCGCACTCACTCCTCATCCACAACTCCTCACTATCTAAGTTTTATGAAATGGGGCTCTGAGCAGGTTAATTTTTACCAGTAACTTCATTAAGCTATACATTCTTCATTTCCCGACTCCTCACATACATTTTTGAAACATGGAATTCTCAATTCCCAAGTACTCAATTTCACACAGCTATCCCTCAGATTCATCAATTCCTCACACACCTTATACGTTCTAGGAAATAGGACCCTAGTGACAATTACTCAAAATCCAAAATGGGATAACCATAGAAAGCCAGAGTGGCTCACAAACACTCTCGTTGGCTCATTTTTTGAACCTTCATTGGCTGGGGATGACAGCATCAGTATGGCTTTTCCACAATCATTTAAAAAATAGGACCACCAGTGGAAATCTGAAATCATTCATGGATCAAAAATCATTTCTAACAATACGTAATGTGGCATTTTCGACCATGGCGCTCTGGCCTAATTTCCAACATCGCCCACCAGTTGCGCTGCTCGGATATGCCGGGTTTATATTTTGATTATAATAAAATGCAATTCCTTCCTAAGCCCTTACCCCTCTTCTGGTCCCCTCTCCCCCACGACTCCCTCATCCACCCCCTCGGTAAAATCCGTTAGATTTAGGCTTAAAAGCTAGCTGTTAATATGAGAAATTTGTCTTCTCATGGTCATTAATCAAAAGGTAGACTAATGATTAAAATTTCACTCTCACATTAATTTGCTTTCATATTTTATTAATGATTTCAAAGCCGCTATTCATCATTTATCCCTAAGTCGCTGATGTTCGTGTAAGGACCTTTTGCCGAGCCTGTTTACAAAACCACTCGCACATCTCATCCTCCACGCCGCCATTTTTAATAAATATTGCGTTTCGCAGAAAAAAACTGCGAAAAGGGTCCAAGAACTACAGATTAATTTTACTTAAAAATCATCCCAAGTATTGCCACATCCCACTCACTGAACTTTCTCCGAATGTCGTATGCCGAGTATGGTGCCACTTGTTGCACCTTGGTGTAGGAGATGCTAAGAATTTGCTCACTTAGGGGTCATCCATATAGGACGTCCTGGGGGTATTCGAAAACCGGACTCTGCCGGACAGAGGAGGTAGTGATTAAAGGAAAGTGGACGTATTGATCGTCAATTGGACTTTTTATAAAAATTTCGCCTATGGCGTTTTCATTATCATTCACATATTCCAATATTTCTCATGAAAACTTCACTGAAATAAAATCCATTATTTCTGCTGAATTTTGTTTTAACGAAATCGCCTACGACGTTCCTAAGTTATACAAACGGTATTTGGCTACTTAGCAATTTTTTTTACAAAAATATTGCATACAACGTTACCATCATTCTTAAATTTGTTGTATAATTTCGAAAGAAGAACAGGTTTCACCCAGATTTGGAAAAACTGGAAAAGTGAGGGACGTGGAAAATGTCATTTTTGGGTTAACCCTGCTAATACACTAAAAATCTAAAAGACAATCCCTTAATTGGCATTCCCTTAATAATTAACATTATTTCCTTTGACAAGATTTTTGGCTAAAATTCACCATTTTGTGATTTATACGTTATAAAATTTTCGCCTTATAGCATTTGAATTGGGACATTCTTTCTTAATCTGATTTGTGTCTTTGTCTGCTCTTTCCAGCTTCCTCTACTTAAATTGCTTCAATTCAATACAATTTTGAAAAGAACATCAATAAAGCATTCAAGCGAATTTATGATTCCCATTATTAAAATGTAACTGTGGTTGGCTAAACACATGACTTGGCGCTTTCTGAAGTAAAAATGTCAATTTCTTAAAAATTGTTTGCCTGAAAGTTTTCCAAAAAAAATGTCTGGAAAACCCGGTAAAGTCAGAGAAATTTAAGCGAAGATTCAACCAGTCATCCTGTTATAAGTAAAACAAAATTAATACATGTGTTATGTATTTTGTTCAATGTGAAGGGTTGGTGCCTTGGTGGAGGGAATTTTTAAACGCAACCACCGAGGTGGTAGAAAGTATCATTCAAATCCCCTTGTGGAACTCCGAGCCCATTCGGATCCATACTATTGGTCGTTTTTCCCGCATGCCATCAGACGTTGGAATTCTCTTCCAAAGGAATTCTAATTTTTGGGTTGATGGAGTACACTCCCCTACCACATGGTATTCATTTACTGATTGTAGGGTACTGAGTTGAATTGAATTGAAATCGTTTTTCCAAATCGTACAGGACATAAGGGAGGGTTATGAAAAACCGGACAATGGGGGAGTGGGGGGGTCTAAAAACCATGAAAATTCCACGACGTCCTTTATGAATGGCCCCTCGCCTTAACCTTCTATCTCAAGCAACCCGGTACAGACATATGCTAAGAAGTAAAATAATTATACCGACCGAAAATGGTGTCGTTTTGGCGTTCTACAGGATGATGAATCAAAACAAAACGTAGATATGACTTGATGTTGTTGCATTTACACAATTAGTTTGCGATATGGTAAAGATTTTCTGTTTCTGGTCCTAAAAAATCACAGCCAAATAATTTCTTTTTCGTTTTTTAGAAAAAGAAATCATTTGGCTTTGATTTTTGTAAGATAATTTTCATATATGCACATGTTCTATATTTGTCTTTAGAGCGTGATGTTATGAACAATTTTTTGACATTATGACTTTCTAGTAGACGAATCTTTTATTGAGTTTTCTATCGCCTATGTAGTGTACTGTATGCAGGGTAAGGGAAAGTCTGTCTGAAAATGTATAGAAACTTTTGAGAGTATAAGTTTGTTGACATGGTAATTTGTTGACAATTGAAGAGAAAGTTACAGGTAACAAGTCACAGAATACTCTAAAATAGTAGTAACAAGCATTTACGATTATAATCAGTAATCTTTGCTTCAAATATAATCAATATTTTACCTAAATTATGTAGAACTGACTCTCATAAGTGATTTTGCCATTTTGGATAACAAGGACTTACGATTACCAGTTTTGAGTAACAAGGCTGATGATTTAAGAGAAAATTACTGATAAACTTAAAGAAACCCAGATTAAGCGTTTTTAGAACATTTAAATTCTACATAGATACTCTAAAATAGCCATAACAAGAATTTAATATTAGAATCAATAATTTTCGCTTCAAAAATAATCAATACATGTATTTTACCTGAATTGTGTAACATTTGTGGTTTTGGGTAACAAGGACTTTCTGATTAGCAGTTTTGAGTAACAAGGTATTTCAGATAAGCAGTTTTTGGGTAATGAAGTAAAAAGTTCGAGAAGCTGCATAGGCTCCAACCATTTTTGAGATATTTGAAATAGTTCGTTACTTTTTTACCACATATTGTATGGCATTACATTTTACTTCAGTACTGAGGTCGTAAATACACGTAACAGGACAACGAAAAAACAACTCACTTAATATTGCGCATTTTCTTAAGTAGTTTCTGAAATTTTAGAGATTATCTGAAACAAAGGATAAATGTGGTATTGACCGAAATAAATTTTCATTCTACACCAAGCAATTTTTAAAGTTAAGATTTTGATTTAAAGGAAGACGCGTGGTCAATATTTCTTACACTAAAAACAGCTTTTGTCCAACAAATTGTTGTCCAATTGCTATCTTGCTATCTTGCCAATTAAGACGAATACAGGTCAAACTTATTTTCCTGGCGTGACTGGAGTAATTATCTAGCCATGTGGTTCAGAATTGAAATATTTAAAGTGAGAATCTGGGCTTCATAGCTTACATTACATTTGTAATTTTCTCAAGAATATTTTTACAATGATACACGCGCTCTACAGTTTACAGATGCAAGCCTTTGATTTATTTATGTCGTGCTTTTAATCCACTCTTAAACCCACTTCATCCCAGTATTTTTCTAATTAAATTCCTGCTTCATTTTTTGAGCTTGAAATATGGGTGAAATGGCCTCTGCTTGGGACCAACTCCAATTCATTTCTCTTCTTTCTTTAATCAACATCATTTTAAGTTATTTCTCGGATTTAAGTCTTGTTGTAAACGAGATGCATGAATATAGCCTTTCTAATGCTTTCCCTATAAATAGTGTTGGTCAGACTGACCGACTGCTACAGCTAGGGACCCTTGGACCCATGGAAGAGCTTTAGTCAAATTATTATGAAAATTATGAAAAATTATTGCCATCTAGGTCCAATGTCCGGATGCTCCATGGCAAACTTCTTCTGAAACTAGTATTATTTTTAATTTCCTAATTTTCATAATGCACCTTAAACTTTTCTATGGTTCACCCTGTATTCCGGTATTTCTGGAGCACCGGTAAAATTCATTTGTAAGAGTTTCTAAACTGGAATATGTGTACATTTTGTTTGATAATACTTCTTGAAAAACAAAAATTTCACAGATGAAAATGAATATACATGTACCAAAATGAAATTGAAATTTTAAGTTTTAGATGATTTCACCCTTGAGAATGTTGAGAAATGATTTTGGGGATTTTTTTTTGAAGTTCACAAAACCATATTTATGGAATATTTGATGCGAACTTGACATAATTAACAGAGTAAATCTGCTTTAAGTAATCGTCTTTCATCATTATTTTTTAATACTGGTTATCCTAATCGAAATATTCTAATACTAATTTTACTAAATTTAGCAGTGAGCTCCTGCTTTTAAGTTACCTCCATATTTTGCGAAACAAAACAAAACTTCAATTATGGAATTAAATACATATTTCAACTAATACGCTCCCTTTTTTTTGGCTAATTTGCATTGTTTCCTTTTAATAACACTTTTTGGTCAAATTAATAGTAAGAAAATTAATGGCCAAACTACGATTATTTAAAAAAAAAAAAAAATGTTTTCACAACTTTTATCCTAATATAATTGAAATTAATTCAGCAAGAAAATTTTGTTTAACATTACAATTTAGTCTTTACTGCGACGGTTACGTTTAGTATCAACTTCTGTCATAGTTTAAATTACTGAATATTTGAAAGGTTTTCTTTATCGATAAAATAAGAGTAGCAAAAACAATGGTCAAACTACGATTATTTCATAAACATTTCGAATGTTTTTTACCTTCGGTAATTTCAATAATTTTACTTTCAAAATAATAATAATAATTGTTTATAGGTAAACTTTAACTTAATTTAGTATCAACTTCTGTTGTCATATATTCATGAATATTTGGAAGTTCAATATTTGGAATTCATAAATAATACAGAAATACAGAAATAATCAAATGAAATACATGTAATGTCATTCTATTATAATTTTATTAATGCCTCCGATAATAAAGCATCTACGATTACTTCATAAACGTTTCCAATGTTTTCTTGCCTTCAATGTAATAATAATAATAATAATAATTGTTTATAGGTATAATTTAACTTAATTCAGTGTGAGAATCTTATTAAGCATTACAAGTTTCTTTCATGCAATGGTAAAATGTAGTATCAACTTCTGTTGTCATACATTCATGAATATTTGGAAGTTTTTCCCTCAATATTCATAAATAATATAGAAATACAGAAATAATACAGAACAATTAAATGAAAAATGTCATTCTATTCTTATTTTATTAATGACCCCCATAAATGACCCTTCATAAACATTTTCTGTTTTTTTATCTTCAATAATTTCAATAATTTTACCTTTATTACAATGAGGGTAAAATAATTGTTTACATAAATTAGCCTAATTCAGTGTGAGAATCTTGTCTAACCCTACAAGTCTCTTTCATGCAATGGTAAAACTTAGTATCAACTTCTGTTGTAATACATTCATGAATATTTGGAAGTTTTTCCCTAACGTCGCTCGATATTGATAAATAACACAGAAATAATTGAATGAAATAATGACATTCTATTCTAATTTTATTAATGACCCCCATAATCAAGCATCAGTGATGTCATGTGTCGGTGGGCTAAAATACCCAGACCACACGAATTAAATTTTCCTATTTCCCACAGAATCATTTCAAATTTACCGCTTGCTTTAAGTTCACCCAATCACACGATTCGTCTTTTTCCTCCAATAGGTTCTCGCCTTACGCGCTTGCCACGTGCTGCCCCCTAGCGGACAAAGATGTCATCGCCTTCGCTGCCGTTTAAATGGACAGTTTTTTCCCCTGACTGACCATCGTTGCGACCCCCAACACGTGCACCGTCCAGGGTGGACAAAACGGTCAAGGTGCTGCTGCCCAACGGTCAGTAAGTGTGCCTGAAGACAAATTTAGCATGGACTGTTTCGTTATCGTTCATGTTTTTGGGGAAAGGAGGGCCCATTGACGTGTGTTCAGGTGCCTCGGGGCCCCAGAGGCTCCAGTGGCGCCATCTACTTTGGGACCTTAGGCCCTTTCAAATGGCATGATAAATATACGGATACGTGTGTTTCAAATGATTTCTCGAATGTTAAAAAACATAAGGGGAGGAATCTTCTGTGTAGCGAATTGCTACATGATTTGGGCAAAAATGACTTGCCACTGGAAATATTTATTATACATGTATCAAAATATGTCAAAACTTCTCATTTTATGTGTATTACCACAGGTTTACCCTTTTTGCACTAAGTGCAATTTAAAAAATGTGGGAAATTTAATTTTTCTAAATAAAAATTTCAAATTTGTACCAGCCTGCCATTACACATTTAAAATATTTTGTCAGAAACGATTGATCAACGTTTCGTTTTAATTAGTCACGTTCATACTTCCCAGACAGCAAAAATTGACCAAATTGATGGCATTATTATCAGACTGGTAAAAATATCCATAACATGTGATGTCAAATTTAAATACTAGATGGCGTACATTTGTGGTCAATTGACCATTGACATTATTGATTGAAATTGACCCTACAAGTATAGAAAAGGTTGAAGGGGGAAAGAATCCTAATAAGTTCTACAATATAATTATTGAAGCCTGAAGTTTTAATGGTAAACAGTCTTATTTAATTTCCTTAATTAATTACTTCATCAGAGATTACTTCATTAATTACATAATTTTATTTTAAAGTTCTGAAATTTTATCTGTAGCAGGAATAAGGTAAAAAAAGCACACTTGGTTTCAAAGTCTACAATATACAAGGCTTGTACTTTGGATGACCTATACTTTGACCTTAGTTGCTGACCATCATGGATTATTTCCAATTGCTTACCAATCGAGTTTGACCTGGCCATATACAGGGTATACCAAAAATTAGTCGAAAAATTTATAATTGCAAAGTGTAAAGCCAATTTGATATTTATTATGCGTTGGTCCATAAAAATATTACCAGACGACCTTGGGATGCGAAGATGACCATAGACGTTCTGCCAAATGAAAATACATGTTCCTAAACATGACGTTATGGACATGCCAATTTGACAGGTACAGTGTATGCAGAATTAAGTTTACGATTACTAAAGCATATAGTTTCCGTAATTATTGACTGTATAAAATACATGTATGATGGGGATCCATGTGCAGTAGAACCTCCAAAGTTGACCACCTCACTATGTTGACCACATTTTATCTGCCCGGACGGTCATCACATTAACTCAATGGAAGGCTACCTCTACATGTTGACCACCTACACCTCTGTATGTTGTATGTTGACCACTTGGACTATGACACAGAACAGTAATGTACTCTCTATATGTTGTCCAGCATGGTCTCAACATGTACAGTCATGGATGATTAAATTTATTGGCTGCTTGAAAAACTTATACAGTACACCCCTGGACAGAAATTGTCGTTATAGAGGTAGGAGTTTATTTTGAACAATTTCAGTATAAAGAGTGCTTGGCATTAACTGGAGGACATTTCCTTTTTATTGGAAACTCAAAAATAAAACATTTCAGAATTTGATTCCAGATTTGTGTTGTTTATTACCACATCTGGTAGGATAATTGTCTGAATATGCTTTCTGATCTTACAGAATGCAATTTCTAAGAACACTGTACACTGTACATTGTAGTGTTTGTGCATTAAAATTGCAGTACTAATGTACCATACGTGTAATTGCTGGATAAATTTGCAGCACATTAACGTACTGTATTATGAACATTTTAATTAGATTATTCCTGAATGATGAATGAATAATTAATGATTACTGTAAAATGTAAGTACATGCAGTACACGGAATTGAGACAGTCCCTGGTGTGGTTAACGTACAGAGAGGTTCTACTGTACTCAAATTTGACAAAACCGTCATCTCCCACTGAGGGCAAATATTTCTGGAAATCTGTGGTGTTTTTGGTGCTAGCGATTTCCAGGCTAAAAACATTCATCTTCTTCGTTAATTTGTTGCGCCTTTTTAGAAGACGATTTTCAGCCACTTATCTGTATTTATTCAGTTATCAGCGTCTCCTTCAGGCCATTAAATCCATGACAAATATCCCTGCTTTCGTCCCCCTTTATCCCCCTCACTTGTTTTACGCTAAATCTGCGTTTTCTG